>JANAVB010020000.1:3202188-3205644 GCA_029216955.1 Iris pallida
CTCAGGTAAACCCTAACCTAACTCCTCTCCTTCCTCCTCCTCCTCTCCCATGGACACACACACACGCACACGGACACACGGACACGGACACACACGCACACACACACACACAGACACGGACCACACACACACGCACACACACACACAAGACACGGACACACACGCGTGGACACGTGCACGAGACTGTACTGTGTCATTTGTGTTCGTGTGTATTAAAAAATAATTTGGACACGATTGTGTCCTGTTTTGGTGGACACTCGACACGTGTGACTCTATGACACATACACATATCATACCAACCATTAGATTTTGCTATTAATTGAATTTGTATTTCGAATTGGTTTATCCCCAATTTTCTGATACGTAGTTCACTATATATTAATTTTCTGAGATTAACATGGTTTAAATGATTTTGAATGATTAAACCATTATGATTAATCCCATATTCTCTGAGAATTAATGTGCATGTTAGGGTTCACATTGATTGGGGATTCTTGGGTTTTGTATGCCATTGACTGTCAAAACTGAGAACAGTTTTATACACTATTTTCACATATTGGCACACACACATACTGAATTTTCTCGAGAAATTATGCACTGTTTACACCTATCTACACACACACATAAGTGTAACCTGAATATACACACACACTATGCTATCTACTGATTTCCTGAGATGATACACTGTTTGTGTATACTGTTTCTCTTATAGCTCACTCACATTACACTCAAAACCGAGAATAGCTAATTCACCACACTATTGATTCCTATGTACACACATACATTGAGACACCTAGTCCATGTTATGTAACACACATGGCACACTTTACCCTATATACACACACCTATTGTACACACACTGTTAGCACACCACAACATGACACATACATATATATACGTGTCAATCTGAGAACTTGTGTATTGTTTCCTCATATTTATATATATATATATTGCAGTCCATATTATCTTCTATCAGTCCAGGCATTTATTTAGTTCCAGTACTGATTTGTCTTGTATTCAGTTGTTCAGTCCCATGACTGACATATAGATTAGGTATTGTTTGGTTGAAGGATTACCTTTTAGTTCACTCCACCCTTGCACATCGACATTATGTTGGACACGTACACATAGCCCAGTTTTGACAACCATTTTAACCTAGTTTAATGCTTTAATTTAGATGTTAAAACCCTAGTGTAGTGTATCTTGTGTGCTGATGAGTTTCAGTTTGGGGTGATTTGGTTAGAGTTTTGGTTCTCGATTTGGGTTGAGGTGAATGGGTCTGAAATATGTTATAGGAGTATGTATGTTGTGTGAAATGAACTGATTTCCTTCTTTTCCTTTCCTATTTGACTGAACACAGTAAATAATCTTACTATCCAGATTGGACTGATTACTATCCAGATGGTATTTTATACATATATACATAACTATATCATGTAACTCATATGTGATATAGGCATATAGCCTATGTTAGAGTGTCTAAAATATGAAGGATGAAAGTTGCCTTGTCTTGTAATATAGGCATATAGTATATACATGCCTATATATATATTATATGTATATCTCTATATAGATATTACTTGTGTGTATGAGATAGCTTGAGTGACTTTGGTCATTATTGGTACTTGAATTGATCGGAACAAAGACCCCATGTCGGTATCGGTCAATATTTGGTATCGGTCGATATCAGATCGGAACATGCCAAACTGTATCGGTATCGGCCGTATCGGATCGGTATCGGCCGATACTTTAAAATTATATGGAAATAGTAGTCACCCCCAAGGTTGACTATTTTTACTGAAAGTCAAGTAGAGTAAACATGACCTAGATTGGACTAAGAGTTGACAAAGTCATATAGGTCAACCCTTGACCTAGTTTGACCGTGTTTGACTTTGTTTGACTTAGCTTGACTTGTTGACTTTGGTTGTCTTCGTTTGTTAAATGACACCCAGATACTAGTTTAGTTGTTTAAATGACACCAGATACTAGTTTTAGTTTCAGTTTGCTTTGGTAACTCAATTGCTCATTACTGGTATAGTTTTAGTTGATTGTGTTTTTTTAAGACTAAACAAAATGACACCCGATATTACTTGTGTGTATGAGATAGCTTGAGTTGACTCTGGTCATTATTGGTATTGAATTATAGGTTAGGCTTGTATAGCCTTGAATGGTGTGTGCTAGCTAGTATTGGGATACCAATAGCGTAAGGTAAAGGGTACCTTGGTAGGTCATGGCTAGAAATAGGATATTTGACTTAGATTTGACCTTGTTTGACCAAGGTTGACTATTTGACCTTGTACAACCTAGTTTGACCTAGTTTGACTATTTGACCTTGTTTGACTTTGTTTGACTTGTTTTGACTGTTTGACTTAGCTTGACCTTGTTTGACTTAGACACCTACTTTGACTAGATTGCATATCATTTATTAGTAATGTCGCTACTAATGTGTGTCCCATAATAAGACATAATTACGAATTTGTGCCTGTTGGATAATGTGTGTCCATCTTTGCAGAATTATTTCCAATGGATATGAATTACTACTTGCGGAATTGTTCATGGATGTACAATCGTCGTGCTGATGATATGTGTGGTGTGCGGGATGAATACATGGGAGTAGAGCAGTTCCTGCAGTTTGCTAAGGCGTTCCCTCAGTACATGGACGGCACCAAAATTAGTGTCCGTGTGTGAAATGTCATAACGTAAAATATTATCCAGAAGTGGAAGTGACATCATTTGTACTCGAGGAGTTTCACACCTAATTACTATCAGGGACCGCACATGGAGACTTGTGTTTTAGCATCAGAGCGGAGCCTTATGTTGAGCGTATATGCATGCGGGACCTAATTTGTTGTTCAGCTAATCATGCATACGACGCGGGTGCGTGAACATGGTTTTGCGACGCTGCGGGGCCTAGTTTCGTTCTGATGCACCTGAGGAGGCACGAACGCCGATGCTGCACAGTTCATGGAGTTGTTGGAGAATGCAAGGACTCCATTGTATCCTGATTGTGAGGATCATTCACCGTTGAGGTGGTTACAAGTGTGAGCATTAAGTCAGATTTTAACATGTAGCAAGAATGCTACAACGAGTGTTGGAGTTGATTATAGAGATCTTGCGGCGGGTGCTAAGTTGCCTAAAGACTTTACCGGTCTAAGAGGATGGTGAGATCGATGGATGGAATACGAGAAAATCGATTCCTGTCGCAATGGATGCATGCTGTACTACAAAGATGACAAGGACGCAGATGTGTGCAAATTTTGTGGTACTGACGCTATAAGACAACTAGTACAGGAGGTCTTCCGGTTGCAAAGACCGACCGATTCAATGCACTACTTGCCTTTAACGTCGCGGTTGCAAAGATTATTTATGGTGAAAAGAGACGGCGAAAATATGAGGTGGCACATGCGAAACAGATTGAAGGAGTGTTAGATCACCCATCCGATGGGAGAAGCGTGG
>JANAVB010020000.1:3205657-3208157 GCA_029216955.1 Iris pallida
GCGGGTCGTGACAATAAAATAATTTGTAAAATGACTCGAACTGGATCCAATTAAAAGTAATCTTCAGATTTGATGATATATATGCTTGATGATGCAATACGACGCTCGTTGATATTGATTTCATATGTCCTGAAAAGATTAGCAACAGTTCGTATATTTTGTGTATTGACTTAAGTGCATGTTGATTATTAAATCGGTATGACCATGGAATGGGCCAACAACAGCAAGGTGAGCTAATAAGGTTTCATTGATTTCTGACGGTATTGCTATGATATCTCAGGTCACTTCAGTGGGGGCTGACTCTGACTGGTGGGTAGACATTGGTGCTACCTGCCACTCTCATGCAAGGAATGGTTCACCACCTACCAGCAAACCTCTGAAAAGGTTATGGTACGAATCAGGCACACAGTGAAGTTCTAGGGATCGAGCGGTAGAGCTAAAACTGACCTCCGAAAAACTCGGATGCTTCAAGGTGTGAGAGCATTTCCAGTGATTATAAAGAATTTGATCTCTGGAGGCCTGCTCTGTAACGCAGGTCTGAGGATGGTCATCAATGCTGGCCAGATGGTGATGTCTCTCAAAGGAAACTTTCATAAAAGCTTTCTATACGCGAAGCATATTTAAGCTTCAGCTTGTAACCCGGTCAAAGAATATTAATGCTATCTCCAGTTCTGATTATACTCTTAGTTGTGGCATAATAGACTAGGGACATGTCCATTGTAAAAGGATAAACAAAATGTCTAGTCTAGGACTTATCTTCAAATGTGGAGGTTAAGTGGGAAGTGTGAAGTGTGTTCTTAGACAAATCACAAGAAAACCCTTTTATCGGGTCAATCAAAGCACAGATCTTCTGAAGTTGGTGTACTTCGATATCTGACTTCAAATAATTCTCCACGAAGGCCGGAATGAAGTACTTTATAACCTTCATCGATGAATTCTCAAAGTACGTGTTCTACTTGATCAAGACTAAAGACGAAGCATTCGAGAATTTCAAGGAGTTTAGGACCGAAGCTGAAGGTAAACTGGACAACAACTCAAGAGGTTGAGGAGGATCGAGGCGAAGAAATATGGTCTCTGATTTCTTATCATTCTGCAAAGAACATGGAATCATCAACGAGACTACTGCTCTGTATTCTTCTCAATCCAACGGAGTAGCAGAAAGGAAGAACAAAATGTAACCGAAATGATGAACTCAATGTTGTTACTGCTGGTCTTCCAAAGTGCTTTGGGGAGAAGCTGCATTGACGGCCACATTCAATCTGAACAGAGTGTCGTATGCAACGTCTGACATTACTCCTCTTGAACTCTAGTTCAAGTCAGACCCAACTTGAATATCATTCGGTGTGGGAGTGTCTTTTATAGATGAAGCTCCCAGATCTGAAGATTTAGAAGCTCGAAACAAGACTACGAAGGCGATCTTCTTAGGGTATGCGAGAAGAGTGATGCTCGAAGGTTCTATGACTTGGAGACTAACCATGTCATCGAATCTAGTGACGCAGAGTACTTTGAAGACAAGTTTGCAAGGCACAAAAACATTATTCTCGTGGACATTCCAGAGAATAATGATGGTGCAAAGAAGAGGAGGTTTCTAATGATGTAGTAGCCAAGAAGAAGCTGTTGTTGATAAACAACATTGAACCAGAACTCACAGAGCCTCAGCTAAGCGAGTGAGGAGCGAAAGATTTCGAGATGACTTTGTCACCTATCATGTGGAAACAGATCTGCTTACCTATGTCACTACACACATTTTAGCTTCAGGGCATTTTGGTCATTTTGAATTTTTTTAAAATTATTTAAATTGAATTGTTGAGTGATGGTGTTATTTTAACTTTTGCTAGTTGTGACTTTGGAGACTAGCCTAGATGTTGACTTTGACTATGGTGACTTGGTTAGCATAGTGGGAACCTAGTCTAACTTAAGTCGACCCAAGCTGACTTGTTGGCTAAGTTGCATGGAGAGATTAGGTGCTATAGGTGGGTTGAACTAATGGCTAAGGGATTGAACCAATTTAACCTTGCACTTGGCCAAGGCCCACAAGCCATCAACCCTAACCCTAATTCTTCCTATGTGGCCGGCCCCTAGGTTTCCCCCTTTCCTATTTAATGCCTCTTCATTGTTCTTGCCTCTTTTACATCATTCTAATTTTGGCAAGAAATAGGTATTATCCATTCTTCAACCCTTCATAATTTCTTCATTTCTCATCCTTTTGGACTCTAGCCTTTTGCATTAGGATCTAATTATTGTCTATTTACTGTTTGTGGTGAGAAATTACAGCTTTTGTGCAATTTGGGGCTTTTGAGTTGCAAGAGGGATTCTCCTATATTGAGCTTTTTATTGAGTTTGACACTCAATAGGTAAACCCCTCAAACCCCCCTCCTTCTTGATTTCTTGCATGAATGCATAATCTAGGTGTCCCCTAGCTGTGGGTTAGTCTTATGTGATTTGTGTCAATTTCGTATCCGTATCGGACACGTATCAGTCCTTTAAGGCATGTGTTTGA
>JANAVB010020000.1:3213157-3298418 GCA_029216955.1 Iris pallida
TCGGCCGATACTTTAAAATTATATGAAATAGTAGTCACCCCCAAGGTTGACTATTTTTACTGAAGTCAAAGTAGAGTAAACATCTGACCTAGATTGGACTAAGAGTTGACAAAGTCAACTATAGGTCAACCCTTGACCTAGTTTGACCTTGTTTGACTTTGTTTGACTTAGCTTGACCTTGTTTGACTTTGTTGTCTTCATGTTTGTTAAATGACACCCAGATACTAGTTTTAGTTGTTTAAATGACACCCAGATACTAGTTTTAGTTTCAGTTTGCTTTGGTAACTCACTATTGCTCATTACTTGGTACTAGTTTTAGTTGATTGTGTTTTTTTAAGACTAAACAAATGACACCCAGATATTACTTGTGTGTATGAGATAGCTTGAGTTGACTCTGGTCATTATTGGTACTTGAATTATAGGTTAGGCTTGTATAGCCTTGAATGGTGTGTGCTAGCTAGTATTGGGATACCAATAGCGATAAGGTAAAGGGTACCTTGGTAGGTCATGGCTAGAAATAGGATATTTGACTTAGATTTGACCTTGTTTGACCAAGGTTGACTATTTGACCTTAGTACAACCTAGTTTGACCTAGTTTGACCTAGTTTGACCTTGTTTGACTTTGTTTGACTTTGTTTGACTTTGTTTGACTTAGCTTGACCTTGTTTGACTTAGTACAACCTACTTTGACCTAGATTGCATATCATTGTTATTAGTAACTGTCCGCTACTAATGTGTGTCCCATAATAAGACATAATATACGAATTTGTGCCTGTTGGATAATGTGTGTCCATCTTTGCAGAATTATTTCCAAATGGATATGAATTACTACTTGCGGAATTGTTCATGGATGTACAATCGTCGTGCTGATGATATGTGTGGTGTGCGGGATGAATACATAGCGGGAGTAGAGCAGTTCCTGCAGTTTGCTAAGGCGTTCCCTCAGTACATGGACGGCACCAAAATTAAGTGTCCGTGTGTGAAATGTCATAACGTAAAATATTATCCAGAAGTGGAAGTGACATATCATTTGTACTCGAGGAGTTTCACACCTAATTACTATCAGTGGACCGCACATGGAGAACTTGTGTCTTTAGCATCAGAGCCGGAGCCTTATGTTGAGCCGTATATGCATGCGGGACCTAATTTTGTTTCAGATAATCATGCATACGACGACGGGTGCGTGAACATGGTTTTCGACGCTGCGGGGCCTAGTTTCGTTCATGATGCACCTGAGGAGGCACCGAACGCCGATGCTGCACAGTTCATGGAGTTGTTGGAGAATGCAAGGACTCCATTGTATCCTGATTGTGAGGATCATTCACCGTTGGAGGTGGTTACAAGACTGTTGAGCATTAAGTCAGATTTTAACATGTCGCAAGAATGCTACAACCGAGTGTTGGAGTTGATTATAGAGATCTTGTCGGCGGGTGCTAAGTTGCCTAAAGACTTCTACCGGTCTAAGAGGATGGTGAGATCGCTCTGGATGGAATACGAGAAAATCGATTCCTGTCGCAATGGATGCATGCTGTACTACAAAGATGACAAGGACGCAGATGTGTGCAAATTTTGTGGTACTGATCGCTATAAGACAACTAGTACAGGAAGGTCTTCCGGTGCAAGAAGACCGACCGATTCAATGCACTACTTGCCTTTAACGTCGCGGTTGCAAAGATTATTTATGGTGAAAGAGACGGCCGAAAATATGAGTTGGCACATGCGAGAACAGATTGAAGGAGTGTTAGATCACCCATCCGATGGAGAAGCGTGGAAGCACTTTGATCGAGTGTATCCAGATTTTGCTTCAGATCCGCGAAATGTCAGGTTGGGACTATCTTCTGACGGTTTTACTCCTTTTGGTCTTTCGGGATCCCAGTATTCGTGCTGGCCTGTGATTGTCACTCCGTATAACCTACCGCCTTGGATGTGCATGAAGACTCAGTACATGTTTCTAACCGTTATAATTCTTGGTCCGAACAATCCCAAGAGGAACATTGACGTGTACTTACAGCCTTTGATAGATGAGTTGAATCAGTTATGGGAAGTAGGCGCTAACACGTACGATGTTTCCAGGAAGCAAAATTTTCAGATGAAGGCAACCCTTATGTGGACCATCAACGACTTTCCGGCCTATGGAATGTTATCTGGATGGAGCACTCATGGCCGTCTCTCATGTCCGTATTGCATGGACCGTAGTAAGGCTTTTCGCTTGAAACACGGCGGAAAACCGTGCTTCTTTGATTGTCATCGGCAATTTCTGCCAAAAGATCATCCGTTCAGAAGGAACAGGAATGTTTTCCGTGCCGGCGTTGTAGAGAAGGGTGATCCACCGCCAAGGTGGTGCGGAGACACGATATGAGAGAAGGTTAAAGATTTTCCAAGTGCTATCGAAGATCCTACAACTGGGTACAAGTGCGATGGATTTGGTAGAGTTCATAACTGGACAAAGAGGAGCATATTCTGGGATCTGCCATACTGGAGTACCAATCTGATCAGACATAATCTTGATGTCATGTATATTGAGAAGAATGTGTTTAATAACATAATTAATACTGTGATGGACGTAAAGGGAAAAACGAAAGACAACCCCAAGGCCAGGTTGGACTTAAAAGAAATATGCAAACGCCCTGCGTTGCATTTGATACAGCAGAATGGAAAACAGTTCCTGCCGAAGTCAATTTTCTCGCTGGACAAGGAGGATAAAGTGAGACTTTGTCGGTGGATCCATGGCCTAAAATTTCCAGACGGATATGTGTTAAATCTGAGAAGATGTGTCGATCCGAAGGAAAATAAATTGACGGGTATGAAGAGCCACGATTGTCACGTATTCATGGAGAGGTTAATTCCGATTGTATTTCGGGAATTCTTACCGCAGGCAGTTTGGGATCCATTGACGGAGCTTAGCATATTCTTCAGGGATCTTTGTTCTAAGAAATTGCTCGTTGATCGTCTAGAAAAGCAAGAGAAGGACATTGCGGTAACACTATACAAGCTAGAGAGGGTGTTTCCTCCTGGATTCTTCGACTCTATGGAGCATTTGCCGATTCATCTATCCTATGAGGCACGTGTTGGTGGACCCGTCGAATATCGATGGATGTACCCGTTCGAGCGACATTTGAATCACCTAAAAAGAAAGGTGAAAAATAAGGCACGGGTCGAGGGTTCTATTTGTGAAGCCTATGTTCTCGAGAAGATTACAAACTTTTGTTCGATGTATTTCAAGCCTCATGTTGCAACTAATAGAACGAGAGCTTCCAGAAACGACGAAGGAGATCATGAAAGTAATGATACAATACTGAAGGTATTCAATGCTCCAGGAAAGCCATCGGGTAAGATGAAAAAGAGATATCTGAACGATGATGAGCTAAGGGCTGCTCAGGTGTATGTATTACTCAACTGCGACGAGGAGGAAGTAGAGAAACTGAAGGGGTAAGTAATTAATACGTCTATATTATTTTAATAGTGTTAATTATTATACTATTACATTAATTGAACGATGTTGTTTTCAGCATATTTAATGATGATGTGAGGTCGGGTAGGCCACACATAACAGAAAAAGAACTAGAACAAGAAATGAGGCGTTATTTTCCATCATGGTTGAGTGCATATGTAAGACTTGAGAACTCTGTAATTACCTTTTTGTATATGCACTTGATTGAGAATGAGCTTAATTGCTTCTTTCGTGGTATTTAGGTCGATCGTCCATACGCAAGACTTAAGAATGAGTCTATTAGAACGCTAGCCAAGGGACCAATTTATGCTGCAAAAATATGGCCAAGCTACTGTGTTAATGGGTTTAGGTTCAAGTCAACAACTTGCCCGATCAGAGACAACTTTGTGGATCTCGATTCCACCAAAAACAGCTGTTTGTGTATCAGATCTTCGAACTACAAAGATGTTGATGCGGGCAACGATTTCTATGGCGTGTTACGGGAGATCGTGGAGCTGACATATAGTTATGGAATAGAGCCTGCTAAGATTGTGTTATTCAGGTGTAATTGGTTCGATCCGATTGAAGGTCAAGGTTGGAAAGTAGACAAGCACGGTCTTGTTGATATAAACTATCGGCGTCGATATCAAGCCTATGAACCATTTGTCCTATCAAGTCAGGCTCAGCTCGTGTACTTCACAAGTTATCCTAAACGGGGAACAACAAGGTCGGACTGGTGGGCAGTATACAAGACCAAAGCTAGAAATACCTTTGAGGTTGACGATATAGCTTATCAACAGGATGAACTACCTCTTGTAACAAATATTATAGAAGTGGACACGACGGAAGTTCCCTATTACACATCTAATTGTGTAGAAGAAGTATAATTATCTGAAGAGGAAGATGCAGATGAAAGTGAAGATGTAGAGGAGGAAGAAGAAGAAGAAGAAGAAGTAGATGAGCTAAACGAACTAGATGAATTTTCAGAAGAGGATTAAATCTGTACGTTTGTTTTATCATCATATTTGACACTTTAGTGACACTTCTATCATATAAATCTGTGATACTTCAGTGACACTTTATTGACACTTTTATTGACACTTCAGTGACACTTTTTGACTATGATATTTTTCAAAAATCTGTGATGTCTATCATATAAATATGTTTTTTTGTTTTTTTGTCATATGTTTTATTGTCAGGTATGACTAGACCATCTGGACGACGCGGAGGATTATATATTAGGCAGTCCCGTCAGCCTCGGGCTGGGGATGGAGAGGGCAGTTCCGTACCCTCATCCTCATCTCCGAGTACGCCAGTGTACCATTCTGTTCCCGGTCCATTACCGGGACAGGCTAGTTCTAGCAGGTTGGCGACTCCTCCCTCGTCGTCCAGTCTTTCTGTTCCCGGTCCATTACCGGGACAGGGCAGTTCTAGCAGCTGGGCGACTCCTCCCTCATCGTCCAGCCTTCCTGATCCCGCGTCCAGCATCCCTGATCCCCCGTCCAGCATTCCTACTGTCGACGACTCTATGGAGGAAGCCCACGTCGATCATATGGAGGACGGCGATCAGACTGATCCTGCCCAGGCAGGAGGTGAGAGCGACCCTCCATGCGCTCCCCCGGGCGAGACGCGTATGGAGATTTGGACGGACGGGCCTATGAACTAAGTTAATTAATTATTATATATTTCTCAAATGATTATATGTACATATATATTCATGAAAAATTATTATTGTATAGATATCGGCCTTCTGTAGTACAAAGACAGCTGGGGACATTTGTGAGGCAGAACTATGGTGGGCCTTGGCTCAACTACTCAGATGCTCCCGCAGATAGGAAGACCTTTTGGTTCGCCCACTTCAAGGTAAAAAATTTGTTTATTTTTAAATTTTAATAATCATTTGTGTATATTATACAACTTTTGTATTTTACTTCTTGTAGAGGACCTATTTCTATCCACCGCACCGGGCGGCGAGGATCGAGGGCCAATTTCCTGCCGTCATAGCCAAGCTCATCCGTGATGCGATCGACGACCAGAAGCGTCGTGATCGCGCCGGACGTCCCATCCATGGTTGGATTACGCCAGAGCAGTGGACTGCGATGAAGGCTAGATTCAGCGAGCCCAAGTACCAGGAGCGGTCTGAGAAGGCCAAGGTGGCACGGTCGAGCGCCGGTAAGTGGTGTGGTAGCTCCATTCCGATGACGGAGCATTTTCGTCGTCTGGTACGTTTTCTATGACGGACATTAATTTATATATAGTTCGATATAATGTTTAATACTAATAATAGATAATATATTTTAACAGGTAAAGAAGGGTGAGGACCCGAACATGGTGACCGTCTTCCTGGTCATCCATCGGAGGGCTGGGGACTTCATTGACGAGAGGGCGATGCAGGCATATGTACGTTCTATTCAACTAATATTAACTGACTATAATTTAGAAAACAGGAAAATAGATATCAATATAGACTTTAGTAAACACTTACACGTTAGCAAACATGTTCTAGGCCGAGTTTGTTCGGCTACAGAAGGAGGCGGCTGATGCTGCTGCTGCTGCTAGTGCGCAAGCAGAGGGAGGGGCTGGTACTTTCTCCCAGCCGCCTGCAGAGCCATCGCCGGACGAGCTCTGGATGACCGCCGTTGGCGGTCTTCAGAAGGGTACGTACTACGGTACAGGATCCTACGGCGCATATTTGGCTTCGGAGTCATCCCGGGCCCCCTCTGTCAGTGCACAGTCTCCGGCTACGCAGGCGTCGTCACGAGCTGAGGATGTTCGTCGTCAGATCGAGGAGCTGCATCGCGAGTTGCAGCAGCAGATTTCTGATACGGTCGAGCGATAATCCGACCCTCCGATCGTCACCGGACGATTTGATGCGGTCGAACGCAGTATACAGGAGCTGATGAGTCTGCATCAGGCTGCAGCTGCCAACTTGCAGACGCTTACCGAGTCTACGCAGCGCACGGAACGTAGACAGGTCGAGCTGGACGGATCGCAGAGGAGCCTTTCTCTCTCACTCGCTCAGTATACTGAGAAGGTGGTGAGTACCCTTGATGCGCATGGTGAGCGACTGCGAGAGCTGGAGCAGGTACGTCCTCCGGGTCCATCGACGGCACCGACTCCAGATACTGTACTGCCTCCGGCGCCGACTCCAGACATTGTACTGCCTCCTACTGCCCCTACGGTACAGCTCACCCAGGAGCAGTATGACTACATTCTATCCCAGTTGCGCGGCAGGGGTCCACAGTGATTTTATTAGTTTTTTTTATGACTTGTATGTATTGGCCCTATGGGCAAATTGTTTATTCATACACTGTTGTTTATACACTTGGTGGGAGACTTTTATCATCTTTCATTTTTATTTGACTCTATTGGATGTTTGTGAGGATGTGTGTCTGTGATATTAACTTTGTACTGCCTCCTATTTTTATTATGATATTTACTTTGTGATATCTGCGACGGGATGACAAATATACCTACGCTGGGTTATAAGCGATGATCTGATATACAAAGGAGATGCTGCCGAAATTTTAAAAAAATATATTGTGTATTTTTGTTATGATGTGTGTCTGTGTTTACAGTGAATGTGAAATACAGTGTTCGGAACCATCGACAGTTTCGATTACTGTTGTATGTTTTATCTTGGATAGAAATAGCAACAGTTCAGGGTGCACTTCTGAGAGCTTCATTTTCACGTCCTTCACTTTCTCGGACGTCGTAAAGGTTCCCGAGAAGGTGAAGGACGTGAAGAGGAAGCTCTGAGAAGTGCACCCTGAACTGTTGCTCTTTCTATCCAAGATAAAACATAGAACAGTAAGCGAAACTGTCGATGGTTCGAACACTACACTTCACACACACTGTAAACACAGACACACAGCATAACAAAAATATCAATTATATTTTTTTTAAATTTTTTTTTAATATTAGCGACGGATAGCGACGTTCTGCGACGTACTACGACGTCACACAGACGTCGCTATACGTCGCTAACTAGCGACGTTACGTCGCTCGACGTCGCTACTATACGTCGCTACATTGCCTACGTGGCCACGTGGATGCCATGCCTCGTCATCATTTATAAACTTTTGAAGCGTCGATAGTGGTCGCTTTACGTCGCAATGTTGGCGACGTACTGATACGTCGCTCTCTGTCGCTCATTTTGCGACGTCTAGCGACAATGAACGCCGCGTCGCAAATAGCGACGTTCGGCGACGAAAGTATCATCTGCGACTTGCCTATAAGCGACGTAAGTTTTTCGTCGCTAAATACGTCGCAAATCATTATTAGCGACGTATTTTCTATATTTAGCGACGTCTCCTGACGTCGCTAATCTGGGTTATTTTAGTAGTGATTTGACCTAACATCATATAGAATATATTGTAATGTTCCATATTACCATTCTGAACATGTTGTGACTTGTGTTGCTTTAATTAGGAGTCAGACACCTCTTCTCAGATAGTATATTCACTTTGGACTTTCAGATATCAGGCGAGTACATTCTCTGACCGTTTCATACTTGCTAGAACTTATATTCCTACTTTAGATTACTTTACTTAATACTGTCATGATAGTATCACGGATTGGTACTATATGGATCTCTTTATGCGATGTTATCCCCCTAGGGAGCATCGGGTACGTCATGTGATGTGCGTTTCACTTTCATCATGTACTCATGTACTTTTATCATGCATGTATACTCATGTGAATTATGTACTCTCATGTTCACTGAGCCCTTCATGTATAAACTTCATGTGCACTCATTTATGAGCCCCCATGTGAAATCGTGTATAATAACATAACTTGAATGAATCCTTGTGTATTGATTGGGGATGGGGGAGTATAAATAGTCATGTGGATATTCTAAAATAGTGTAGCCATGTACAAACTCTCATGTTTATTATCAAGTCATTCACATGTCTATCTTGTGCTATAATTTACTAGTTCACTGTTAGTTCTCTACCTATAGTAGATATTTATATTACGGTCATCTCTTTTACATCTTGCACTTTCCTACAGTCATTTTTGTATATTACTCTTCTGCATGTTTATATTTTCTAACACATTATGAACTGCGTGAGATATACTGTGCTCGCTCATGTCCTGACTGGACCTGTTGAAAATATTACAGAGGACGAGAATGAGGTGTGTTGTACTACCTAATATGGGGCAGCATTAGAGGACACCTGTGACTTAGACCTCCAGCAGGATCCATTATCTGCTGACGACACCCCCTTAGTTTAGTTATCTTATTTCAGTTGTATCCCATCTGGATATTGTATATTTGGGATTTTGTGATATTGTAGATTTTGTGGAGTTGTTAGATGATTATCTTAGACACTTTGGATTCTCTCCCTTATTGTATTTCTTTGTAGATTTAGTTGATATTCCTATCTATCTTATCGTACATCATCCTTAGCTGTGATTGAGATTTGTACTTGTATATTGTTTCTCCATTCAGAGAGTATAACTGTGCAATATACCTTAAACTGTTAGATGCATGACCTAAGACCGCGTTCTACCGCCGACACTACGACGTAGGCTGGACGTACCCACTTCTTGTGCCCTTACACTAGGGTGCGGGTCGTGACACGTTTTTAGTGGTAGCCCATACAGGTCGAGTTTATATAGTGGTATTCAAACTAGAGTATCACTACAGCCTGCAGTAGGATTAGGATATATTTTGAAGGTACTCATTCACACATAGGAAAAACTCTTAATCAGATTCATGTTATCTAAAATTGCTGCTTATTGTTTCCTTTGAAAATAAACTGTCCTCCTTTGATATTTTGACTCATTCTCAAAAATTATTTCTTGTTTGATCTGTCTCAAGGATGGTCATCGTGACTAAATCTTATCGCTTTGGATCGGAGGACACTGCTGAGAGGTCTGCCACCTCTCTTTCTGTTCAGCCAGTCCCCTATACCGCAGCACCAGTTATGCCAGGTGGGGTTGGTGCTTCAGCTACCTTCGAATGAGCACCTCCACCAGTTCGGAGGCAGAGCCCAGTTATCCCGGAGACGCTCTAGCAACAGCCGCCACCTTCATGATCCGTTGACGCAGTACAGCTGTTTACCTTCTTTCAGCAGTTCATGGAGGCTCAGCAGGCTCAGCAGCAGTGTCAGACGGCGGAGTTCAGCCGGGACATCGATCTGGCCCTGACGACAGTAGAAAGAGTCACGACTCAGCTACCGGCAGGCCAACAGCAGTACCAGCCGAGGGAGAAGTACATACAGGAGTTCCAGAAGATGCGCCCGTGAGACTTCAAGGGCACAGAGGGCATCCTGTACGCAGATGAGTGGATTGAGCACATGGAGGAGATCTTCAGACTAGTAGAGATTCCAGAGAGACTGCAGATTGAGGCGGCCGCTAGTATGATGCAGGACTTAGCTCACATGTGGTACCAGACAGATCTGAGGATTGGTACGATTGGGCAGACTTGGGCAGCTTTCAAGAAGTTGTTAAAGGAGAATTTCTTTCCCGATGTAGCTCTTGGTGCCCTCGAGACAAAGTTTGAGGGCTTGGTGCAGGGCAGTCAGACCGACGAGGAGTACGCCCGAGAGTTCTGCCGTCTTGGTAGATTTGTTGAGGGGCTTACCGAGGTGACGAAGGCCCGGAGGTTCAGGAAAGGGCTAGTCAAGGAGGTGAAGTCCTACATCAAGAGTGCCCGCAGCGCCACTTTTGAGGTGAAGTCCTAGGACTTGTAAGATCACGACCGGGGGTGGCATTATCCTCGTGAGTGATGTTTGCAAGGGACAGAGTGTTATTTTGGAAGGCCGGGAGTTGGAGGTTAGTCTGCTCGTAATGCCACTACCGAACTACGATGTCATACTCAGTATGGACTGGTTGAGCAGGCATCACGCCAGCATAGATTGTCGTAGGGTTAGAGTCTGTTCAGAGCGCCAGGAGGGCCAGAGTTCGAGTTCACCCGACGGCAGGCAGAGCAGAGCAGCAGACTTTTCTGCGGAGTCTCAGTCGAGGAGCAGACGGTTCCACATCCTTTGATTACGGAGTTTGTGGATGTATTCCCGGAGGACTTGTCGGGACTACCACCGAAAAGAGATATTGAGTTCCCGATAGACTTGGTTCCCGGTGCGGAACCAATTTTCCAGCATGTCTATCGACTGAACAACAGTAAGTTGGTGGAGCTGAAGAAGAAGGTGGATGAGTTGCAGGACAAGGGCTTCATCCGTTCCAGTTCTTCACCTTGGGGTGCACCGGTACTCTTTGTAACGAAGAAGGACGGCTCGGTACGGATGTGTATCGACTACAGGGCACTCAACAACCTGACGATCAAGAACAGATACCCACTACCGTAGATTGATGATCTCTTTGATCAGTTGAGCGGTGCTCAGGTTTTTTCGAAGATTGATTTGAGGTCAGGTTATCACCAGGTGAAGGTGAAGAGGAAGGAAATTTCGAAGACCGCATTCAGGACGCGGTATGGTCAGTTTGAGTTATTGGTTATGCCGTTTGGGCTGACCAACGCCCCGACGGTGTTCATGAACTTGATGAACAAGGTGTTCCACCAGTACTTGGACAAGTTCGTGGTGGTGTTCATCGATGACATATTGGTATACTCGAAGACTGCAACAGAGTATGAGAAGCATTTGAGAGTAGTGTTGGAGACTCTCAGGAGGGAAGAGCTTTATGGGAAGCTCACAAAGTACGAGATCTTCTTGGACAGAGTTAATTTCTTGGGTCATGTGGTGACTGGAGATGGGATCTCAGTCGACCCGAAGAAGATCACAGCAGTTGAGGCATAGGCAGCACCGAGTTCAGTCGCAGAGGTCAGAAGCTTCCTGGGTTTAGCTGGCTATTACAGGAGGTTCGTCCAGGACTTTTCTCGGGTTGCAGAGCCATTGACTAGGCTAACCCGGAAGGACGCAGAGTGTGTCTGGTCAAATGAGTGTCAGATCGCTTTTGATGAGCTGAAGAAGCGATTGACGACAGCCCCGATTTTAACTTTGCCATCGGGATCAGGCGGGTTCACTATCTACAGTGACGCCTCGGGGAAGGGTCTAGGGTGTGTTTTGCAGCAGCATGGGAAGGTGATTGCCTATGCTTCCAGGCAGTTACGTCCCTATAAGAAGAACTACCATACCCACGACTTGGAGTTGGCAGCAGTGATATTTGCATTGAAGCTGTGGAAACACTATCTATAAAGAGAGCGGGTGGAGATATTCATAGACCACAAGAGCTTAAAGTATGTGTTTATACAGAAGGGGCTCAATATGAGGCAGTGTAGGGGGTTGGAGTTGATGAAGGACTTCGACATTTCGCTGTAGTATCATCCTGGGAAGGCGAATGTGGTCGCCGATGCTTTGAGCATATACCCAGTGGCTATGTGCTTGACGGTAGATCGTCACCTGTTAGCAGATTTGGAGAGCTTGGAGCATGAAGTGCTAGTGCCAGGAGTGAAGATGCAGGTTTGGGCTCTTCAGATTTAGTCGAACTTGATAGAGAGGATTAAGTCGGCTCAGTTCGACGATGTTTCTCTACGGTGCATCAGGGAGCAGGCTAGAGCAGGACTGGTGGATGAGGAGTTCGCCATTACAAAGGATGGCGCTTTGCGGCACGGTTCCAGATTGTGCGTGCCTAGCAGGGAGATTCGCGAGCAGGTCATACAGAAGGCCCATCGATCTCAGTACACTATGCATCCTGGTGCCAACAAGATGAATAGGGATCTGAGAGAGCATGTCTGGTGGAGTGGCATAAAGCGGGAAGTAGTGCACTTCGTCGCTAGATGTTTGGTCTGCCAGCAAGTGAAGGCAGGGAGACAGAGGTCTGGAGCTTTATTGCAGCCGTTGCTCATTCCAGAGTAGAAGTGGGAACATATTACGATGGACTTTATATCTGGTTTGCCGCGTACACCTGGAGGGAAGGACGTGATTTGGGTCATCGTAGACAGGTTGACCAAATCGGCTCACTTTTTGCCATTTAAAGTGGGTTTGTCTACCGAGAGGCTTGCAGAGATGTATATGCGACAGATCGTCAGGATTCATGGAGTTTCGGTCAGCATTGTCTCGGATCGGGATAGTCGATTCACTTTCCATTTCTGGAGGAGTCTGTATATTAGCTTGGGCACCCAACTCAAGTTTAGTACTGCATACCACCCTCAGACGGACGGACAGTCGGAGAGGACTATTCAGACGCTCGAGGACATATTGCGAACGTGTGTCTTAGATTTCGGAGGATCCTAGCAGGATCACCTGCACTTGGTGAAGTTTGCTTACAACAACAGTTTTCAGGCCAGCATAGAGATGTCACCTTTCGAGGTACTGTACGGGCGTAGATGTCGTACACCCTTGTCTTGGAATGATGTCGGAGAGCGAGCTTTATTGGGACCTGAGATGGTTGTTGATGCAGCCGAGAAGGTGAATCTCATCAGAGACAGACTTTGCGTGGCACAGGACAGACATCGACATTGGACCGATAGCCACCGCAGACCTTTGGAGTTCGAAGTACAGCTTAGAGATAGGATTAGAAGTAGGTTGTTTGTTTGTGATTTTGTTTGATCAAGTTTGATTATTTTAGTAATTTGAGACCTTGTTTGTGATTAAGTTGGAGATCTGGTTTTTCTGAGGATATCTCCGACGCGTGGTACCATACGTTTTGGTGGAGGTGGGAAGCTTAGCCCGCGCTTTATCGGACCTTTCGTTATCAGCGGGAGAGTCGGTGATGTGGCATACAGGCTAGACTTGCCACTTGTACTAGTGGGTGTCCACAACGTATTTCACGCGTCGCAGTTGAGACGGTACGTGGCGGACCCTAGCTATGTGCTCAATTATTCAGAGATCGAGGTTGGACCTACTCTTAGCTATCCAGAGCAGCCAGTAGAGATTCTGGATCGACGAGAGAAGGTACTGAGGAACCAGACGATACCTTTGGTTCACGTCGCATAGAGGCATCATTCTCCAGGAGAGTCTACCTGGGAGCGGGAGGATGAGATGCGCGAGCGATACCCATATCTTTTTGGACCTTGAGGTTTGATTGTCTATCCTTCTCATCAGTTTAGTTTCATCTTTCAATTTCGAGGACGAAATTCCTTTAAGGAGGGTAGATTTGTCAATACCACATTTTAGCTTGAGGATATTTTGGTCATTTTGAAATTTTTTGAAATTATTTAAATTGAATTGTTTGAGTGATGGTTGTTATTTTTGACTTTTGCTAGTTGTGAATTTGGAGAATAGCCTAGGTGTTGACTTTGACTATGGTGACTTGGTTAGCATGGTGGGACCCTAGTCTAACTTAAGTCGACCCAAGTTGACTTGTTGGACTAAGTTGCATGGAGAGATTAGGTGCTATAGGTGGTTGAACTGATGGCTAAGGGATTGAACCAATTTAACCTTGCACTTGGCCCAAGGCCCACTAGCCATCAACCCTAACCCTAATTCTTCCTATATGGCCGGCCCCTAGGGTTTCCCCTTTCCTATTTAATGCCTCTTCATTGTTCTTGCCTTTTTTTACATTATTTCTAATTTTGGCAAGAAAGAGATATTGTCTATTCTTCAACCCTTCATAATTTCTTCATTTCTCTTTCTTTTTGACTCTAGTCTTTTGTATTAGGATCTAATTATTGTCTATTTACTGTTTGTAGTGAGAAATCACAGCTTTTGTGCAATTTGGGGCTTTTGAGTTGTAAGAGGGATTCTCCTATATTGAACTTTTTTTATTGAGTTTGACACAAAATAGATAAACCCCTCAAACCACCTCCATTTCTTGATTTCTTTGCCTGAATGCATAGATCTAGGTGTCCCCTAGCAGTAGAGTTAGTCTTGTATGATTTTGTGTCAATTTCGTGTCTGTATCGTACACGTATCAGTCCTTTAATGCATGTGTTTGATGTAATGTCACAAAGAGAATTTCTTCATGTTTTTGTAAAACTTTTTGATTGAATCCCTAGATCTATATGTATATTATGATTTCATAATGCTCTGGGTGGTTTCGTGTCGTGTCGGAGTCGGTTTAGGGCATGGACACGCTCGCACACGAGCTGTGCGCATGTCCTGCTGCTCGTTGTGTCGTGTGCTCTGGACACGACACGATATGGCTTGATATTTATGGGACACGAAGAGGCATCGACTGACATCTTGTGCACGCAGTACGAGTCGAATCCCTCGAGTGATTCTTGAGGAATCGAACTCGTATGATGTAAAACCCCTAAATTTCTACTATTTTTTTATTTTTTATATTAAATTTGGTACTGATTTAAAATTTTGTATTGTACGTCGCGTAGTTGTATTGTACGTCGCGCACGAAATTTTATTTTTTGTAATTGCTCGACGAGTGCGAATATGTGCGAGCGTACATAATTTAGAAAAATATTTCGTTCTATTTTTTTATATAGTTTCAAATAATAGATATAATAATTAGTTTTGCTATAATTTCTAAGCTTGTTATTTTTACGTCATTTCTAAAAGTTATTAATAATAAATAATATTTTGTATACTAGAAAAGCATAATTATGTAAAGAATATTTGTGCTTGGATATATAATTCATAAATATTTTATTAAGTTTATTTTTAAATAATAATATAATTTTGAAAATATTATAATAGTATTTTTGGAAAATATATTTTGAAAATATTGTGGCAATTTAAATCTTGATTTAATTTTTGGATTTATTTAAATAGATTAAATTAATATCTATATTTGGAATTTGAATTATCTCATTTGGTTTTAAACTAAAGGATGTAAATTTAATTAGATTTAAATTTGATTTTGATTTGGATTTGAATTTGATTGATTTTAAATTAAATATTAAATTATCTATTTTTGGGTCTAAATATTCCTAATCCTATCCAAACGGGAATTTTCACATCCTATAAATAGGCAGGTACTCATCCATAAACTCTACAATTTTTTCCACCTACAAATGTGTTTGTGCATCGTGTGCATGCACATCAAGCCATATCCATTCACTTCTTCTATTTTTTCGTCCAAATTGATTAATGTTCTCATTAAAGAAATTCTCTTTTCCCTTCTATCTATTTTTTCTTATCACAAACTCTTACTATCCGTTTACCGATCAACCAAGTCCGTCTATCCTAATAGTCCTTAAATTTCGAGTACGAAAATTTTCAAAGGTTTGTAGATTTGTAACTCATCTTCCCTAAATTATTATTTTTAAAATTATATCTATATATTTTAATTTCGTGTTTAAAAGTATTTTTCGTAGAAATTTTGTAAAAGATATTCTGTGATTACTTTTGTTACAAAAAAAAAAAACTAGTTTTAAATTAATGGTTTGAAATAATATTTCTAAAAAAAATGTTCTCGAATTTTTTTACTTGAAATATAAAATATGTTTTTATTATTTTTGGCCTTCTAAAAATTGATTTTTTAAAAAAAAAATTGAGCGATAAAAGTTTTTTTTTTTGTCTATTTATTTTTAAATAAAGATTTGGATTTATAAAAGTAAGTTTTATAATATTTGATGATATCGAGTATTATTTTGATATGTTAATCAGTTATTTGATTATATTTGAATCTATTTAAATTATCTTAATGGTTATCAACTATACTTTAAATTATGTTGATAATTTAAATATTGTTTAAAATACTTACGATGACTAATTGGAGCATTACGATTTGTCTAATCTAGATTTAAAATATTATTTGATTAAATAATTTATTTATTATTTGATTTAAAATTATTTGATAAATATTAGATATTATTTTAAAGTTATTATGTTGAGTTTGATTTGGATTTGGATTCATATGATTTGAATTATTTGATAATATAGAATAATACTTAAGTTATTATGGTGATCATTTAAAGGATTGCAATCAAATTGATTTGTTTTTTTTAAATAATTTATTTGATTTAAATTTATGGGAAGATTTATCCATTAGAAATTCGTATCCTATTGGAATCATATCTAGCATTAATTAGATAGTTTCTTATTTAAACCAATCCTATTCCTATCCAAATTAGTTGGTAATCATAATCATCCTTATTTAGTTCTAATCCTATAATAATTTGCTAATTGCTAGCCATTATATATATCTATCGAATCTGTGAATAAAATTATCTTTCAAACCATCTTTGTCAAAAAAATTCTCTTTTTTCGTCATAAATTCAGCCTCAATTTTCAAAGGTTGTAGCAACTTCGAATGACCATAATTCCCAACTCCGGACTCCGTTTGACCTCCAGTTTTTTTTGTTGAAATCGTATTGAGGTAAATTTTCTGAATATAAGTTTTATTTTCATAAATTAGTAACTTAATTTTCTAGAAAATTTGTGGAGTGTCAGTGGTCCGAAATCTGACACGTTTTAGTGTTTTTGAGATTCTGGTAGAACCAGGAATCAGAATCACGAACCGTTTGAAGTTTCGGAATGCTGACGAAAAAATACACATCATATATTTTTTCCCAAAAAAATTTCCAGAATATTTTATTTTTGGTTTTTATTTTAGAAGTTTGTCACATCGTCTGAGTTATCTTGTGTAGCCCTGTGACTATTCTGTACCCAACGGGATTGTCGGTTTCACCAGCAAGGACCTCAGGCAAGACACCTTGACATTTGCTGTTTATTTATTTTAGCTCATATTTCATGCATTATTTATTTTCTTTATGCAAAATAAACTGTGATACATGGCATAACCTGTTAGAACTTACTGTTCATTTATATTTCCTGTTGTGTATTATTTTTTCTTACAAATTAAACCTAGAATTAAGGGACCACCTTGTGTGTTGCATTCATTGGCCTTGACACATCGTACCACGAAGTTGTGTTTCGCGTGTAGAACACGGACGTGCGTGATTGGCTGGCCACCAGTACGTACAAGCCGTGCGATAGGAATAATCGCTAATAGAAATTGCATGATTAGTTTGACTTAGGGGTTATAGAGGTTTACTGTTGTGGATACAACAGAGTAGGCATTGGGCAGGAAGGACAATTCCTTAGCGTATGGGCTTCGATGCACTTTTCCTTGTGACCCGGATTCTCCGCTGGAGATACGGGATTGTTGACCCATGATTACTGACGGCCACTGAAGATTCTGCAAAACGTCATGCTCTTATTGATTGGGCCTCTAGTGCCCCAAGGGGGGACTATGCCGACCCTATTTAGCCAGGGCCCATACGTAGGAAGGATTGTTCTTAACTACATTTCACTTAGAACGGATAGGCACCTTTATCTGTTAGGTACGAGTACTTTTGGTTTGGGTACTTACATCTGACCGTGGCTTGGAACAATAACTTGTCGCAAATTAGTTCGTCACATCTTGTCCTTGTTTGGTTATAGGTGTGACTTACTACTTCGATGAGAAGGTATTGAACCTTGTTGGGGTCCGGATACCATATTGGATTCATGGCATGGAAAGATACGTCACCGTGAATTAGTTTACCATCTCCTGTCCTTGTTTGGTTGGAGGTATGGTACGCTCGTTCAATAGGTGTGTATTGGACCATGTTATAATCCAATTGACTTATTTATTTGAGCAATATTTATTCAGTTTATATGGCATGATATTATGTGTCTTGTTACGTCCCTCTGAGGACCTGGTTATCTCTCCAGGTGTGTGCTCTTGTCTTTCGCAGGTGTTCTAGCTCTAGCCGTGATCCTCTCTATTTCTTCGAGGATGATTGCACTTGGATCGTCTTCGCTTCGCTTCGTTCGCCAAACTCTTTTTTTCATTATTATGTATTTCCTTTACTTGTTGGTAGTGGATTTGTCTCCGCCCAACATTTTATATCAAGACAAGTTATTCTCATTATATGACATCTTTTATTCATATATTTTTGTGTGGATGAGATTAGTTATGGTTCTACTGCATTTAAAGCTTACGTATATTTATTATACGACTAGCATGTCTACGTTCCTAGTCCTACGTATTTTGGGACTGGGGCGTTACATATGGGGATTGCACTGTGCGTGTACAGGCGAGTGTCGGGCTCTGATACGTGCCTCGTGCATGGGCACGTGGACACCTCATAGTGTGTCGAATGTGTAGCTTGACACGTGGGCTATATGTGGACATGACCACGTGTCGTGTGCCGTGTCCACGAGGACACGAAATGCATGCACGAGACTGTGTGCATTGTATGAACTGTATGTGTGTTAATTCGTATTGGACGTATTTGTGTCCACTTAGTTGGACACAAATGCCCCCCCTGACACGTAGACATGCAAGACACACATGTGCACAATCAATTTCACTTTTGCACGTGTACTCGAGAATTAAACCCTATTTTTCCCTGTTCTGATACAGTTACTGTACAGTGTATGTTCTCTGAGTTTAATTAGGTTTAAATTGTTAATTAATGGCTAAATTGATGTTGTTAAACTATGAACATGTGTGTTATGTTAGGTTTTCCCTCTGTTATACAAATGTGATGTTCATTGGATGTTAGATTGGGTTTCGAGCGTGTGGGAAATTGTTGTCTGAACATTCTTTAACTATAGCACATATGTGAGCTATGATACATGCTAAACTGGATCACTTGCATGCTAAACTGAAATCCTTGCATGGAGATGCCCATTACATACAACCTGAACTCTACATTGCTCTTACAATGCATGAACCTGTTAGTTTTAACTGAACTCTTGATATCCTTAACTTAACTTGAACATATAGGATATGGACACATGTTAACCTATTCTACTTAACTAAATTTAACACTAAACTGGCATTGCATTTAACCTGAGCATTGCATAACCTAGCATTTTTGCAAATTAAACTGAACTGAAACTGGCATATGCACATTGATACTACATTATCTGAACAGACTGAATGATAACCTGAACCCTACATTGCATTACCTAATGCATTGAAAGGAACCTAACTGAACTTGACTGAAACCTTACATTGCTCATTACCTATCAACCTAACATTCGTTAACCCTTACATTAACCTGTTAACCTATAATAACTAGACATTGATACACTAATAACCTGGACATATATCTGACACATTGTTAGCTAACGTTGATGCATTGCATTCACTAACTACATTAAGCCTGAACCTATTAACCTACCTTGAACTGATACCTACATATTATTTCCCTACTTGCTATGACTAACCCTATACCCTTCACACCCTTTACCCACATTTTGAATTCCTTAAAATATATATATATATATATATATATATATATATATATATATATATATATATATATATATATATATATATATATATATATATAAAATACACATTGTATATATATATTTATATATATATATATATATATATATATATATATATATATATATAAAAAATATATATATATATATATATATATATATATATATTTATATATATATATATATATATATATATATATATATATATATATATATATATATATATATATATAATATACATATTGTCATTTTTCTAAACCCCCCATATTTTATATATATATATATATATATATATATATATATATATATATATATAATATATATATATATATATATATATATATCACAACACACACAATATATATATATATATATATATATATATATATATATATATATAATATATATATATATATATATATATATATATATATATATATATATAGATATATATAGTGTGTGTGTGAGTATGTATGAGTATATATACAATATATGTATAGTGTGTGAGTATGTATGCCTATATATATAGGCATACATACTCACAAAAAAAAAAATTATATATATATATATATATATATATATATATATATATATATATATATATATATATATATATATATATTATATATATATATATATATATATATAGTGTGTGTGTGTGAGTATGTATGCCTATATATACAATATATGTATATATATGTATATAGGTATAACTTGTATGGGATAAACCTGTGTAGCATTGTTTTGTGTGTGAGTATTATACTAGGCTTGGTAAGCTTAATGAGACTTGTTTGGGTTAGGACTTGACCTAGTTGACCTAGTTTGACTAGTGTAGTTGACTAGAGTTAACCGAGGGTTGACTTTAGTCTAGATTTGACCTAACATCATGTAGAATATATTGTAATATTCCATATTACCATTCTGGACATGTTGTGACTTGTGTTGCTTTAATTAGGAGTCAGACACCTCTTCTCAGACAGTATATTCACTTTGGACTTTCAGATATCAGGCAAGTACATTCTCTGACCGTTTCATACTTGCTAGAACTTATATTCCTACTTTAGATTACTTTACTTAATACTGTCATGATAGTATCACGGATTGGTACTATATGGATCTCTTTATGCGATGTTATCCCCCTCGGGAGCATCGGGTACGTCATGTGATGTGCGTTTCACTTTCATCATGTACTCATGTGCATTCATCATGCATGTATACTCATGTGAATCATGTACTCTCATGTTCACTGAGCCCTTCATGTATAAACTTCATGTGCACTCATTTATGAGCCCCCATGTGAAATCATGTATAATAACATAACTTGAATGAATCCTTGTGTATTGATTGGGGATGGGGGAGTATAAATAGTCATGTGAATATTCTAAAATAGTGTAGCCATGTACAAACTCTCATGTTTATTATCAAGTCATTCACATGTCTATCTTGTGCTCTAATTCACTAGTTCACTGTTAGTTCTCTACCTATAGTAGATATTTACATTACGGTCATCTCTTTTACATCTTGCACTTTCCTACAGTCATTTTTGTATATTACTCTTCTGCATGTTTATATTTTCTAACACATTATGAACTGCGTGAGATATACTGTGCTCGCTCATGTCCTGACTGGACCTGTTGAAAATATTACAGAGGACGAGAATGAGGTGTGTTGTACTACCTAATATGGGGCAGCATTAGAGGACACCTGTGACTTAGACCTCCAGCAGGATCCATTATCTGCTAACGACACCTCCTTAGTTTAGTTATCTTATTTCAGTTGTATCCCATCTGGATATTGTATATTTGGGATTTTGTGATATTGTAGATTTTGTGGAGTTGTTAGATGATTATCTTAGACACTTTGGATTCTCAACCTTATTGTATTTCTTTGTAGATTCAGTTGATATTCCTATCTATCTTATCGTACATCATCCTTAGCTGTGATTGAGATTTGTACTTTTATATTGTTCCTCCATTCAGAGAGTATAACTGTGCAATATACCTTAAACTGTTAGATGCATGACCTAGGACCGCGTTCTACCGCCGACACTACGGCGTAGGCTGGACGTACCCACTTCTTGTGCCCTTACACTAGGGTGCGGGTCGTGACACATTTTTAGTGGTAGCCCATGCAGGTCGAGTTTATATAGTGGTATTCAAACTAGAGTATCACTACAGCCTGCAGTAGGATTAGGATATATTTTGAAGGTACTCATTCACACATAGGAAAAACTCTTAATCAGACTCATGTTATCTAAAATTGCTGCTTATTGTTTCCTTTGAAAATAAACTGTCCTCCTTTGATATTTTGACTCATTCTCAAAAATTATTTCTTGTTTGATCTGTCTCGAGGATGGTCATCGTGACTAAATCTTATCGCTCTGGATCGGAGGACACTGCTGAGAGGTCTGCCACCTCTCGTCCTGTTCAGCCAGTCCCCTATACCGCAGCACCAGTTATGCCAGGTGGGGTTGGTGCTTCAGCTACCTTCGGAGGAGCACCTCCACCAGTTCGAAGGCAGAGCCCAGTTATCCCGGAGACGCTCTAGCAGCAGCCGCCACCTTCATGATCCGTTGACGCAGTACAGTTGTTTACCTTCTTCCAGCAGTTCATGGAGGCTCAGCAGGCTCAGCAGCAGTGTCAGACGGCAAAGTTCAGCCGGGACATCGATCTGGCCCTGACGAAAGTAGAAAGAGTCACGACTCAGCTACCGGCAGGCCAACAGCAGTACCAACCGAGGGAGAAGTGTATACAGGAGTTCCAGAAGATGCGCCCGTGAGACTTCAAGGGCACAGAGGGCATCCTGTACGCAGATGAGTGGATTGAGCACATGGATGAGATCTTCAGGCTAGCAGAGATTCCAGAGAGACTGCAGATTGAGGCGGCCACTAGTATGATGCTGGACTTAGTTCACATGTGGTACCAGACAGATCTGAGGATTGGTACGATTGGGCAGACTTGGGCAGCTTTCAAGAAGTTGTTCAAGGAGAATTTCGTTCCCGATGTAGCTCTTGGTGCCCTCGAGACGAAGTTTGAGGGCTTGGTACAGGGCAGTCGGACCGTCGAGGATTACGCCCGAGAGTTCTGCCGTCTTGGTAGATTTGTTGAGGGGCTTACCGAGGTAACGAAGGCCCGAAGGTTCAGGAAAGGGCTAGTCAAGGAGGTGAAGTCCTACACCAAGAGTGCCCGCAGCGCCACTTTTGAGGAGATCCTAGTGGATGCTCTAGCAGCAGAGGATAACCTTGAGCTGAAGCTCAAGAGGGGACAAGACGCTATCGGTGCCAGCAACAGTGGAGGCCAGGCCAAGAGCCCTCACTTTTAGCAGCAGTATCAACAGAGACAGTTCCAGCCGCAGCAGTTCCAGCCGCCGAGACTTCAGCCGACACAGTATCAGTAGTCGAGACTACAACAGTAGGCCCCGAGACGGCAGCCTACCAGTTGTACCTTCTACAAGAAGTCGGGACATGGGTGGAACGAGTGTAGAAAGAGGCTAGGGAAGTGCCTTCTCTGCGGTTCGGTGGAGCATTAGTTGAGGAACTGTTCCCTATTCGTAGGCAGAGCAGCACCGGAAACAGGAGCCAAGGCTCCATTGGGACAGCAGAAAGGACCGCTGTCGACTCAGTAGCAGCGGTTCGTGCAGCATCAGCAGCAGGCCAGAGGAGGCCAGCAGAGGCAATCTTTCGCCTTGGCGGCTGAGGATACAGAGGCTATTGGGGAGCTGATCGCAGGTTCTGTTCTTCTTGATTCTATTTCCACTTTTGCCTTATTTGATTCTGGGCTTCCCACAGTTTTGTCTCGGTATCATTTGCTATTAGACATTGCCTTGTATCTGAACCCTTGCCTAGGACTTGCAAGATCACGACCGGGGGTGGCATTATCCTCGTGAGTGATGTTTGCAAGGGACAGAGTGTTATTTTGGAAGGCCGGGAGTTGGAGGTCAGTCTGCTCGTAATGCCACTACCGAACTACGATATCATACTCAGTATGGACTGGTTGAGCAGGCATCACGCCAGCATAGATTATCGTAGGGTTAGAGTCTGTTCAGAGCGCCAGGAGGGCCAGAGTTCGAGTTCACCCGACGGCAGGCAGAGCAGAGCAGCAGACTTTTCTGCGGAGTCTCAGTCGAGGAGCAGACGGTTCCACATCCTTTGATTGCGAAGTTTGTGGATGTATTCCCGGAGGACTTGTCGGGAGTACCACCGAAAAGAGATATTGAGTTCCCGATAGACTTGGTTCCCGGTGCGGAACCAATTTTCCAGCATGTCTATCGACTGAACAACAGTAAGTTGGTGGAGCTGAAGAAGAAGGTGGATGAGTTGTAGGACAAAGGCTTCATCCGTTCCAGTTCTTCACCTTGGGGTGCACCGGTACTCTTTGTAACGAAGAAGGACGGCTCGGTACGGATGTGTATCGACTACAGGGCACTCAACAACCTGACGATCAAGAACAGATACCCACTACCGTAGATTGATGATCTCTTTGATTAGTTGAGCGGTGCTCAGGTTTTTTCAAAGATTGATTTGAGGTCAGGTTATCACCAGGTGAAGGTGAAGAGGAAGGACATTCCAAAGACCGCATTCAGGACGCGGTATGGTCAGTTTGAGTTATTGGTTATGCCGTTTGGGCTGACCAACGCCCCAACGGTGTTCATGAACTTGATGAACAAGGTGTTCCACCAGTACTTGGACAAGTTCGTGGTGGTGTTCATCGATGACATATTGGTATACTCGAAGACTGCAACAGAGTATGAGAAGCATTTGAGAGTAGTGTTGGAGACTCTCAGGAGGGAAGAGCTTTATGGGAAGCTCACAAAGTACGAGATCTTCTTGGACAGAGTTAATTTCTTGGGTCATGTGGTGACTGGAGATGGGATCTCAGTCGACCCGAAGAAGATCACAGCAGTTGAGGCATAGGCAGCACCGAGTTCAGTCGCAGAGGTCAGAAGCTTCCTGGGTTTAGCTGGCTATTACAGGAGGTTCGTCCAGGACTTTTCTCGGGTTGCAGAGCCATTGACTAGGCTGACCCAGAAGGACGCAGAGTGTGTCTGGTCAAATGAGTGTCAGATTGCTTTTGATGAGCTGAAGAAGCGATTGACGACAGCCCTGATTTTAACTTTGCCATCGGGATCAGGCGGGTTCACTATCTACAGTGATGCCTCGGGGAAGGGTCTAGGGTGTGTTTTACAGCAGCATGGGAAGGTGATTGCCTATGCTTCCAGGCAGTTACGTCCCTATAAGAAGAACTACCATACCCACGACTTGGAGTTAGCAGCAGTAATATTTGCATTGAAGCTGTGGAAACACTATCTATAAAGAGAGCGGGTGGAGATATTCATAGACCACAAGAGCTTAAAGTATGTGTTTATACAGAAGGGGCTCAATATGAGGCAGTGTAGGGGGTTGGAGTTGATGAAGGACTTCGACATTTTGCTGTAGTATCATCCTGGGAAGGCGAATGTGGTCGCCGATGCTTTGAGCATATACCCAGTGGCTATGTGCTTGACGGTAGATCGTCACCTGTTAGCAGATTTGGAGAGCTTGGTGCTTGAAGTGCTAGTGCTAGGAGTGAAGATGCAGGTTTGGGCTCTTCAGATTCAGTCGAACTTGATAGAGAGGATTAAGTCGGCTCAGTTCGACGATGTTTCTCTACGGTGCATCAGGGAGCAGGCTAGAGCAGGACTGGTGGATGAGGAGTTCGCCATTACAAAGGATGGCGCTTTGCGACACGGTTCCAGATTGTAGGTGCCTAGCAGGGAGATTCGCGAGCAGGTCATGCAGAAGGCCCATCGATCTCAGTACACTATGCATCCTGGTGCCAACAAGATGAATAGGGATTTGAGAGAGCATGTCTGGTGGAGTGGCATGAAGTGGGAAGTAGTGCGCTTCGTCGCTAGATGTTTGGTCTGCCAGCAAGTGAAGGCAGGGAGACAGAGGTCTGGAGCTTTATTGCAGTCGTTGCTCATTCCAGAGTAGAAGTGGGAACATATTACGATGGACTTTATATTTGGTTTGTCGCGTACACCTGGAGGGAAGGACGCGATTTGGGTCATCGTAGACAGGTTGACCAAATCGGCTCACTTTTTGCCATTTAAAGTGGGTTTCTCTACCGAGAGGCTTGCAGAGATGTATATGCGACAGATCGTCAGGATTCATGGAGTTTCGGTCAGCATTGTCTCGGATCGGGATAGTCGATTCACTTCCCATTTCTGGAGGAGTCTGTATATTAGCTTGGGCACCCAACTCAAGTTTAGTACTGCATACCACCCTCAGACGGACGGACAGTCGAAGAGGACTATTCAGACGCTCGAGGACATGTTGCGGACGTGTGTCTTAGATTTTGGAGGATCCTAGCAGGATCACCTGCACTTGGTAAAGTTTGCTTACAACAACAGTTTTCAGGCCAGCATAGAGATGTCACCTTTCGAGGCACTGTACGGGCGTAGATGTCGTACACCCTTGTCTTGGAATGATGTCGGAGAGCGAGCTTTATTGGGACCTGAGATGGTTGTTGATGCAGCCGAGAAGGTAAATCTCATCAGAGACAGACTTCGCGTGGCACAGGACAGACACCGACATTGGACCGACAGCCACCGCAGACCTTTGGAGTTTGAAGTACAGCTTAGAGATAGGATTAGAAGTAGGTTGTTTGTTTGTGATTTTGTTTGATCATGTTTGATTATTTTAGTAATTTGAGACCTTGTTTGTGATTAAGTTGGAGATCTAGTTTTTCTGAGGATATCTCCGACGCGTGGTACCATACGTTTTGGTGGAGGTGGGAAGCTTAGCCCGCGCTTTATCGGACCTTTCGTTATCAGCGGGAGAGTCGGTGACGTGGCATACAGGCTAGACTTGCCACCTGTACTAGTGGGTGTCCACAACGTATTTCACGCGTCGCAGTTGAGACGGTACGTGGCGGACCCTAGCTATGTGCTCAATTGTTCAGAGATCGAGGTTGGACCTACTCTTAGCTATCCAGAGCAGCCAGTAGAGATTCTGGATCGACGAAAGAAGGTACTGATGAACCAGACGATACCTTTGGTTCGCGTCGCATGGAGGCATCATTCTCCAGGAGAGTCTACCTGGGAGCGGAAGGATGAGATGCGCGAGCGATACCCATATCTTTTTGGACCTTGAGGTATGATTGTCTATCCTTCTCATCAGTTTAGTTTCGTCTTTCAATTTCGAGGACGAAATTCTTTTAATGAGGGTAGATTTGTCAATACCACATTTTAGCTTGAGGGTATTTTGGTCATTTTGAAATTTTTGAAATTATTTAAATTGAATTGTTTGAGTGATGGTTGTTATTTTTGACTTTTGCTAGTTGTGAATTTGGAGAATAGCCTAGGTGTTGACTTTGACTATGGTGACTTGGTTAGCATGGTGGGACCCTAGTCTAACTTAAGTCGACCCAAGTTGACTTGTTGGACTAAGTTGCATGGAGAGATTAGGTGTTATAGGTGGTTGAACTGATGGCTAAGGGATTGAACCAATTTAACCTTGCACTTGGCCCAAGGCCCATTAGCCATCAACCCTAACCCTAATTCTTCCTATATGGCCGGCCCCTAGGGTTTCCCCTTTCCTATTTAATGCCTCTTCATTGTTCTTGCCTTTTTTTACATTATTTCTAATTTTGGCAAGAAAGAGATATTGTCTATTCTTCAACCCTTTATAATTTCTTCATTTCTCTTTCTTTTTGACTCTAGTCTTTTGTATTAGAATCTAATTATTGTCTATTTATTGTTTGTAGTGAGAAATCACAGCTTTTATGCAATTTGGGGCTTTTGAGTTGTAAGAGGGATTCTCCTATATTGAACTTTTTTATTGAGTTTGACGCAAAATAGATAAACCCCTCAAACCACCTCCATTTCTTGATTTCTTTGCATGAATGCATAGATCTAGGTGTCCCCTAGCAGTGGAGTTAGTCTTGTATGATTTTGTGTCAATTTCGTGTCTGTATCGTACACGTATCAGTCCTTTAATGCATGTGTTTGATGTAATGTCACAAAGAGAATTTCTTCATGTTTTTGTAAAACTTTTTGATTGAATCCCTAGATCTATATGTATATTATGATTTCATAATGCTCTGGGTGGTTTCATGTCGTGTCGGAGTCGGTTTAGGGCATGGTCACGCTCGTACACGAACCGTGCGCATGTCCTGCTGCTCGTTGTGTCGTGTGCTCTGGACATGACACGATATGGCTTGATATTTATGGGACACGAAGGGGCATCGACTGACACCTTGTGCACGCAGTACGAGGCGAATCCCTCGAGTGATTCTTGAGGAATCGAACACGTATGGTGTAAAACCCCTAAATTTCTACTATTTTTTTTATTTTTAATATTAAATTTGGTACTGATTTAAAATTTTGTATTGTACGTCGCGTAGTCGTATTGTACGTCGCGCACGAAATTTTATTTTTCGTAATTGCTCGACGAGTGCGAATATGTGCGAGCGTACATAATTTAGAAAAATATTTTGTTCTATTTTTTGTATAGTTTCAAATAATAGATATAATAATTAGTTTTGCTATAATTTCTAAGCTTGTTATTTTTACGTCATTTCTAAAAGTTATTAATAATAAATAATATTTTGTATACTAGAAAAGCATAATTATGTAAAGAATATTTGTGCTTGGATATATAATTCATAAATATTTTATTAAGTTTATTTTAAATAATAATATAATTTTGAAATTATTATAATAGTATTTTTGGAAAACATATTTTGAAAATATTGTGGCAATTTAAACCTTGATTTAATTTTTGGATTTATTTAAATAGATTAAATTAATATCTATATTTGGAATTTGAATTATCTCATTTGGTTTTTGTCACGACCCGGTCCCCAAATATTTGGGTCGAATCAGATCATGCCCAGCCTGCACCGTTGATGAGACGGCGGCAGTAAGCTGTAATCCATATGCAGGTGATCAATCAACATTTGAAACTAAGTTTGCCACAACCTTTATTTAAATGATAATTTAAAACTTGTTCTGTTACATAACTAGAAATAACATAGAAACAACTAAACTCTCAAACTAAAGTAGCATCTATGGAGTCGCCACAACATCCTCCTCAGATGGAAGTACCGCCGGGTACAAATCAGGATCATAGTAGCTATTGATCAGCATCTCCAGGTCATCAGTAGTACCTACGGGGATCCAGTCAGGAAAGGAGCAAAGTACAATTTATGCAAATTTTAACAATTAAAATGACAATTAATATCATGCACTTTTAAACAGTTTGAAGATGAACAGTTTTGAAACTATATAGTACAGTGATGTGAATAGGTAATGAATATGACCGGATTGGGTTACAGTAGTATCCTAGCGATACGTTATGGCTTGTCCCCGTGTGAAGAGGGGAAAGCTAATACAGTCAGTTATCCTAATTTTGGATTTGGTCATATCCACTACTCTACTCCCCCAGTCCCCAACAGTACGGTCAGTACTCTCGAAAGAGTTCGTGTATAACAGTGGTTTAAACTTGCAATGAAATGATTGTTAAAATAATCATAAATTTACATAAATGTACTTGCCTTTAAACTTCTCAGTTTGGACGAGATTGGTACTTCGGGATTTGAACAGTCACACTCTTCCTTGAAATCCCAAATGACAACGGAAATCCAGAAATGGAACTCGGAACGAAACGTCACTGCTCGGAAACGGAACACTGACAGAGTGCACGGGCCACGCGGGTTAGCACCGAGAAGCGAAACAGGGGCGAACGGGAAGAACGCCGGGGTCGGGCGCCGGCAGCGAACGGCCGGAACAGACCGCGCGGGGTCGGCTTGGCGGCGGGCGGCCGATGGAAAGGGGCGCCGGGGTTCGCGGGGATCGGCGACGTCTGCTGCGAGTTCGCCGAGGATGGCGGAGGCCGTCGGAAAACTCCGGCGTCGGGCTCGGGTTAGGGCACAAAATTTTAGGGAAAAATTGGTGAAGTAAGTGATGGAAAGATGGAGAAGAGTGGAGAAGGTTTTATAGGATGTAGGAGAGGAGTTACCGGAGTTGAGGGATCGCCGGTTTCGGAACGGGAAGGGTCGGCGGTTTCGGAAACCGAGGGGAAACCGGCGGTTGGGTTGCCAAGGGTCGGCCACTGAGAAGAAAGAAAAATCCTTTCCTTAAGTTAGGAAAGAGAAATAATGAAGTAGTTGTATTGAAATGAATGAATGGTTATACATAATGGGTATTTCATATTTAATGGTTATCCTTTACTGGGCTTGGGCCAAAATGGATTTTGAAATAATGGGCTTTAGGAAAATGGCTTTGGGTTTCAAATACTTGGGCTTAAACAATTATGGTGGGCTAAAAGAAAATATTAGAAAAACTATAAATAATTTTTTTTTAGAAAAAACTAACTAAACATTACCAAAAAAATATTTTTAGTTTCAAATTGGGTTCGTGTCTGATCAGACAGTCAAAAGTCCAATTTATTTTCTTAAAATAATAATTTCTAACATTAATTAGAATTTTACATGTTTGATAAAACTTTCAGTTAATAATACAAATTCCTAAAATAACAATTAATAAATTAATTATATTAGCTAATTATAGAATTATTTGAAATTACAGGTTTCACAACCTTCCCTCCTTAGAAAATTTCACCCTCGAAATTTAAAGAGTTGGGTTAGAAATTACCTCAGGTCTCAAACAAATACGGGTATTGCACTCGTAACTCAGGTCCAACAATAAGAATTTTTCAAGGCAGTCGTGGATGAGACGGTTTATGATATCATCCATGTAGAAAAATACAAAAGCGAACCAAAGTACACGAGGTTGATCAGACCATCATGCACCGGTCCTGATTAGACAATATATTAGTGGGTGCACCCAATAAAATACTGTCATGATCAAGCTTGATAAAGAGATAGCTTGCAAAACTAGGCTGACTTAGCAGGATCAGTCAAGTTTAGAACGAAAAGATAAGAAATAGGAGTTTAAGTGATGGCTCAAATTCTGATTTTCTTCTCACCTCTGACTACGCTTGCAACTGGTTTCTCTGGCACTGAAAGGTTGAGTCCAATCTTCAGCTCTGAATTATCCAATATGGGACTCGGATCCGGAATGTAGCGTCTGAGCTGGCTCAACTTTCCTGCTCTGCTAACACTGATCGTTCCTCTGGTAGGAGAAAATCTTCAAAAGACGCTATCTCCTTCTTCAAACTCCACTGATTGACGATGCTAACTTGGTAGTTGTTGTAAGGAAACTCTACCAATTTTAAATGATCTTCTCCAAGACCCTCCAATTTCCAAAACACAAGATCTAACATATCTTCAAGCGTCTGGATTATCTTCTTTGATTGTCCGCCGGTTTGTACTCCATAAACCCGGTAGTGGTGCCTCTCGTACAATGCTGCCAACTTCTCGGTGAATAAACTAACCTTGAAGGGAATAAAGTGTGCTGACTTAGTCAGTCGGTCCACTATAATCCAATTGGTACCCTTCCCACCTTGGGAACAAGACAATCCTTACTCAAAGTTCATTGTTATATGCTTCTACTTCCACTCCGAATTGTCCAGCGGCTGCAACAAACTTGTTGTTCTCTTGCTAAATTTCTCATGTTAACAAATTCACATCTAATCCCATACCTGGAATTGTCCTTCTTCATTCCATAGCACCAATCAATGGAGGCATATTCCGATACATCTTATTAGCTCCTGAATATATGGAATACTGCGACTGGTGCATTTCTTTCATCAACTCGTTCCTCCGTTTGTCAGCCGATACGCAAAATCTCGTACCATTCAATCAAGTGTTCCTGCCAACACTTGATCTCTAAGCCTGCAAAGTGCCTCGTTTTGAAAACTACGTCCTCTAGATTTTGTCCATCAGCCTCGAACTTCATCAATACTGAATCAGCATCCAGCTCCGTCCTTCTATCTCCAGGTAGTATAACCTCCAGTCCAAGCTTCTCGACGTCTTCTAGTAAGTGCCACTCCTTGGTTAAGAACATCGCCACTGGATATCTACTAAGTGTATCAGCGATCATATTAGCCCTACCGGGTGGTATAGCGGGTCGATGTTGAAATTCTTCATTAGCTTCAGCCATCTTCTTTGTCTTACATTCAGCTCTTTCTGAGTGAAGACATATTTCAGACTTTTGTAGTCCGTATATATTTTCACTCCCTTTCCATAAAAATCATGCTTCCATAGCTTCAAAGTAAAGATAATTGTAGCAAATTCCAAATTAGGTGTGGGATAATTCTTCTCATGAGTCTGTAGTTGCCTAGATGTGTAAGCAATTACTTTCCCATGTTGTTGAAGAACGTAATCCAGTCCTTTTCCAGAGGCATTACTGTAAATTGAGAAACCACCGGTTCCTGCGGGTAGCACAAGGATTGGTGTAGTGGTAAGTCTCTTCTTCAGCTCCTCAATGCCGCCTGGCAATCTTTCGTCCAGATGAACTCTTCATTCTTCCAAGTGAGCTTCGTCATCGGCTCAGCAATCTTGGCGAAATCCTTCACGAACTTCTGATAGTAGCCAGCCAAGTTCAAGAAACTTCCGAATTGAACTTGGGGTATACCACTTTTCAACAGCAGCTATCTTTCATCGAAATTTCTTCTCTTGACAACATGGCCAAAAATCCACCTTGTCAAAGAAAATTCACGTTCAGATAACTTACCATAAAATTTCTTTTTCTTCAAAGTTTCCAGAACTTTCCTCAGATGTTCTTCATGCTCTTCTTCAGTCTTCGAATATATCAGAATGTTATCTATGGAGAAGATAAACTGATTCAAATACTCATGAAAAACTCTGTTCATGAGACTCATGAACACAGCAGGAGCATTTGTCAGTCCAACGTCATGACCAAAGAAAACTACCCATACTTGGTGTTTGAACACCGTCTTGGAAATGTCCTCCTTCCTGACTTTGATTTGATGGTAGTCAGATCTTAAGTCAAACTTCGAAAAATACCCTAACTCCACACAAACAGATCAAACAGATCCTCGATCCGGGCAGAGGGTACTTGTTCTTTAGTGTTTGGTAAGCGATGCACATCCGTTGTTCCATCCTTCCTGGGCACAAACAAGATAGGTGTTCCCTAAGGTGAAGTTCCATCTTGGATAAATCCTAGAGCCTTCATTGATCTGGTCCTTCATCTTCTTGGCCTCCTTCGGGTTGAATCTGTAACATCCTTTATAAATAGGGAAAGAGCCGGGGACTAGGTCAATAGTGAACTCTATGTCTAGATCTGGGGTAATCCGGGAAGACTATCAGGAAAAACATCTGCCATAAAGGTGTAACTAAGAATTTTATTCATGTGGAGAATTACAGCAAAAACTCTTATGATTGATCTAAGGACATCCTGTTACAACTTCCAAAAAAATAGATAATGCTATTCAGCAGTCCTAGGTACTATTCTTCATGGTTCTGGCTCTAGCATGAGCAGTCTCCAACTTCTTCATCTTTCATGATCCTCGAATCTGTATCGTGCCTCCCTGCAGTGGGTGTAGAAGGCAAGGTCTGCTGGATGGAAAGAGAGTCCCTAGGTTGCGGTATAATAGGTGTAACTGGAATAGGTACTCTGGTACGATGAAAAGATAAGGGACAATCCTTTACCCGATGTTCAGCAGATCTACATACCAAACATTTTCCCAATCTCTTGCGACAAATATTGGCTTGGTGACCAGGCCTTTTACAGTAGTCACAAACCAATAGCTTCTTATGATATGACTGCCGGATAGTAGGGCTCCAACATCTTCTATATTCAGGGGCATCCCTCCTAGGACGAGGTTCCGCTCCAACTCGGTTTAAGATAGCTAAAGCTACTTCATTGACGTTCTTCATGACTTCTATCGTGCTATCCATCTGTTCCTGCTGGGCTTCAGCTTGAGCCTTCTGGGACTCCATGATTTCTTGAAATAGGGCAACCATTTGGGAGGTGTTTGCTGGTACCGGTGGAGCAACAGGAATGGGTACTTCCCCAAGGAAATGCAACTCAGTTTGAGAAGAGGTAGGAATCGCCAGTGTAGTGAAAACTTCACTGGATGCATTATGGGGACGGTCAATCAGCTGCGAGGGAATAAACCCTGGACTTGGTTGAGGAGATGGGGTATGATCCGGAGATGACACCTCATCGCCAGCAGGATTGGTCTTGTCAATGGTCATTCTCTGGAAGGTTTAGGATGCTAACATAAGCAAGGTATCCTACCAGTCTATAATCAAACAAAAATATTTATTTATAATATATTTCGGTCCTATGTTGTGACAAATTGATGTTCTAGTGTTCTAATTGTTTCTAAATATGTTTTCCTAAGTTGTTGTTCAGACCTGCATGGGCCACCACTAAAAATATGTCACGATCCGGTCCCCAAATATTTGGGTCGAATCAGATCATGCCCAGCCTGCACCGTTGATGAGACGGCGGCAGTAAGCTGTAATCCATATGCAGGTGATCAATCAACATTTGAAACTAAGTTTGCCACAACCTTTATTTAAATGATAATTTAAAACTTGTTCTGTTACATAACTAGAAATAACATAGAAACAACTAAACTCTCAAACTAAAGTAGCATCTATGGAGACGCCACAACATCCTCCTCAGATGGAAGTATCGCCGGGTACAAATCAGGATCATAGTAGCTATTGATCAGCATCTCCAGGTCATCAGTAGTACCTACGGGGATCCAGTCAGGAAAGGAGCAAAGTACAATTTATGTAAATTTTAACAATTAAAATGACAATTAATATCATGCACTTTTAAACAGTTTGAAGATGAACAGTTTTGAAACAATACAGTACAGTGATGTGAATAGGTAATGAATATGACCGGATTGGGTTACAGTAGTATCCTAGCGATACGGTATGGCTTATCCCCGTGTGAAGAGGGAAAAGCTAATACAGTCAGTTATCCTAATTTTGGATTTGGTCATATCCACTACTCTACTCCCCCAGTCCCCAACAGTACGGTCAGTACTCTCGAAAGAGTTCGTGTATAACAGTGGTTTAAACTTCCAATGAAATGATTGTTAAAATAATCGTAAATTTACATAAATGTACTTGCCTTTAAACTTCTCAGTTTGGACGAGATTGGTACTTCGGGATTTGAACAGTCACATTCTTCCTTGAAATCCCAAATGACAACGGAAATCCAGAAATAGAACTCGGAACGAAACGTCACTGCTCGAAAACAGAACACTGACAGAGTGCACGGGCCACGCGGGTTAGCACCGAGAAGCGAAACAGGGGCGAACGGGAAGAACGCTGGGGTCGGGCGCCGGCATCGAACGGCCGGAACAGACCGTGCGGGGTCGGCTTGGCGGCGGGCGGCCGCTGGAAAGGGGCGCCGGGGTTCGCGGGGATCGGCGACGTCTGCTGCGAGTTCGCCGAGGATGGCGGAGGCCGTCGGGAAACTCCGGCGTCGGGCTCGGGTTAGGGCACAAAATTTTGGAGAAAAATTGGTGAAGTAAGTGATGGAAAGATGGAGAAGAGTGGAGAAGGTTTTATAGGATGTAGGAGAGGAGTTACCGGAGTTGAGGGATCGCCGGTTTCGGAACGGGAAGGGTCGGCGGTTTCGGAAACCGAGGGGAAACCGGCGGTTGGGTTGCCAAGGGTCGGCCACTGAGAAGAAAGAAAAATCCTTTCCTTAAGTTAGGAAAGAGAAATAATGAAGTAGTTGTATTGAAATGAATGAATGGTTATACATAATGGGTATTTCATATTTAATGGTTATCCTTTACTGGGCTTGGGCCAAAATGGATTTTGAAATAATAGGCTTTAGGAAAATGGCTTTGGGTTTCAAATACTTGGGCTTAAACAATTATGGTGGGCTAAAAGAAAATATTAGAAAAACTATAAATAATTTTTTTTTTTAGAAAAATCTAACTAAACATTACCAAAAAAATATTTTTAGTTTCAAATTGGGTTCGTGTCTGATCAAACAGTCAAAAGTCCAATTTATTTTCTTAAAATAATAATTTCTAACATTAATTAGAATTTTACATGTTTGATAAAACTTTCAGTTAATAATGCAAATTCCTAAAATAACAATTAATAAATTAATTATATTAGCTAATTATAGAATTATTTGAAATTATGGGTTTCACAGTTTTAAACTAAAGGATGTAAATTTAATTAGATTTAAATTTGATTTTGATTTGGATTTGAATTTGATTGATTTTAAATTAAATATTAAATTATCTATTTTTGGGTCTAAATATTTCTAATCCTATCCAAACGGAAATTTTCACATCCTATAAATAGGCAGGTACTCATCCATAAACTCTACAATTTTTTCCACCTACAAATGTGTTTGTGCATCGTGTGCATGCACATCAAGCCATATCCATTCACTTCTTCTATTTTTTCGTCCAAATTGATTAATGTTCTCATTAAAGAAATTCTCTTTTCTCTTCCATCTATTTTTTCTTATCACAAACTCTTACTATCCGTTTACCGATCAACCAAGTCCGTCTATCCTAATAGTCCTTAAATTTCGAGTACGAAAATTTTCAAAGGTTGGTAGATTTGTAACTCTCCCTAAATTATTATTTTTAAAATTATATCTATATATTTTAATTTCGTGTTTAAAAGTAATTTTCGTAGAAATTTTGTAAAAGATATTCTGTGATTACTTTTGTTACAAAAAAAAAAAAAACTAGTTTTAAATTAATGGTTTGAAATAATGTTTCTAAAAAAAATATTCTCGAATTTTTTTATTTGAAATATAAAATATGTTTTTATTATTTTTGGCCTTCTAAAAATTGAATTTTAAAAAAAAATTGAGCGATAAAAGTTTTTTTTTGTCTATTTATTTTTAAATAAAGATTTGGATTTATAAAAGTAAGTTTTATAATATTTGATGATATCGAGTATTATTTTGATATGTTAATCAGTTATTTGATTATATCTGAATCTATTTAAATTATCTTGATGGTTATCAACTATACTTTAAATTATGTTGATAATTTAAATATTGTTTAAAATACTTACGATGACTAATTGGAGCATTACGATTTGTCTAATCTAGATTTAAAATATTATTTGATTAAATAATTTATTTATTATTTGATTTAAAATTATTTGATAAATATTAGATATTATTTTAAAGTTATTATGTTGAGTTTGATTTGGATTTGGATTCATATGATTTGAATTATTTGATAATATAGAATAATACTTAAAGTTATTATGGTGATCATTTAAAGGATTGCAATCAAATTGATTTGTTTTTTTAAATAATTTATTTGATTTAAATTTATGGGAAGATTTATCCATTAGAAATTCGTATCCTATTGGAATCATATCTAGCATTAATTAGATAGTTTCTTATTTAAACCAATCCTATTCCTATCCAAATTAGTTGGTAATCATAATCATCCTTATTTAGTTCTAATCCTATAATAATTTGCTAATTGCTAGCCATTATATATATATATCTATCGAATCTGTGAATAAAATCATCTTTCAAACCATCCTTGTCAAAAAATTTCTCTTTTTTCGTCATAAATTCAGTCTCAATTTTTAAAGGTTGTAGCAACTTCGAATGACCATAACTCCCAACTCCGGACTCCGTTTGACCTCCAGTTTTTTTTGTTGGAATCGTATTGAGGTATATTTTCTGAATATAAGTTTTATTTTCATAAATTCAGAACTTAATTTTCTGGAAAATTTGTGGAGTGTCAGTGGTCCGAAATCTGACACGTTTTAGTGTTTTTGAGATTCTGGGAGAACCAGGAATCAGAATCACGAACCGTTTGAAGTTTCGGAATGCTGACGAAAAAATACACATCATATATTTTTCCCAAAAAAATTTCCAGAATATTTTATTTTTGGTTTTTATTTTAGAAGTTTGTCACATCGTTTGAGTTATCTTGTGTAGCCCTGTGACTATTCTGTACCCAACGGGATTGTCGGTTTCACCAGCAAGGACCTCAGGCAAGACACCTTGACATTTGCTGTTTATTTATTTTAGCTCATATTCCATGCATTATTTATTTTCTTTATGTAAAATAAACTGTGATACATGGCATAACCTGTTAGAACTTACTGTTCATTTATATTTTCTGCTGTGTATTATTTTTTCTTACAAATTAAACCTAGAATTAAGGGACCACCTTGTGTGTTGCATTCATTGGCCTTGACACGTCGTACCACGAAGTTGTGTGTCGCATGTAGAACACGGACGTGCGTGATTGGCTGGCCACCAGTACGTACAAGCCGTGCGATAGGAATAACCGCTAATAGAAATTGCATGATTAGTTTGACTTAGCGGTTATAGAGGTTTACTGTTGTGGATACAACAGAGTAGGCATTGGGCGGGAAGGACAATTCCTTAGCGTATGGGCTTCGATGCACTTTTCCTTGTGACCCGGATTCTTCGCTGGAGATACGGGGTTGTTGACCCATAATTACTGACAGCCTCTGACGATTCTGCAGAACGTCATGCTCTTATTGATTGGGCCTCTAGTGCCCCAAGGGGGGACTATGTCGACCCTATTTAGCCAGGGCCCATGCGTAGGAAGGATTGTTCTTAACTACATTTCACTTAGAACGGATAGGCACCTTTATCCGTTGGGTAAGAGTACTTTTGGTTTGGGTACTTACATCTGACCGTGGCTTGGAACAATAACTTGTCGCGAATTAGTTCGTCACATCTTGTCCTTGTTTGGTTGTAGGTGTGACTTACTACTTCGATGAGAAGGTATTGAACCTTGTTGGGGTCCGGATACCATATTGGATTCATGGCATGGAAAGATACGTCACCGTGAATTAGTTTACCATCTCCTGTCCTTGTTTGGTTGGGGGTATGGTACGCTCGTTCAATAGGTGTGTATTGGACCATGTTATAATCCAATTAACTTATTTATTTGAGCAATATTTATTCAGTTTATATGGCATGATATTATGTGTCTTGTTACGTCCCTCTGAGGACCTGGTTATCTCCCCAGGTGTGTGCTCTTGTCTTTCGCAGGTGTTCTAGCTCTAGCCGTGATCCTCTCTATTTCTTCGAGGATGATTGCACTTGGATCGTCTTCGCTTCGCTTCGTTCGCCAAACTCTTTTTTTTCATTATTATGTATTTCCTTTACTTGTTGGTAGTGGATTTGTCTCCGCCCAACATATTGTATCAAGACAAGTTATTCTCATTATATGACATCTTTTATTCATATATTTTTGTGTGGATGAGATTAGTTATGGTTCTACTGCATTTTACAGCTTACGTATATTTATTATACGGCTGGCATGTCTACGTTCCTAGTCCTACGTATTTTGGGACTGGGGCGTTACATATGGGGATTGCACTGTGCGTGCACAGGCGAGTGTCGGGCTCTGATATGTGCCTCGTGCAGGGGCACGTGGACACCTCATAGTGTGTCGAATGTGTAGCTTGACACGTGGGCTACATGTGGACATGACCACGTGTCGTGTGCCGTGTCCACGAGGACACGAAATGCATGCACGAGACTGTGTGCATTGTATGAACTGTATGTGTGTTAATTCGTATTGGACACGTTTGTGTCCACTTAGTTGGACACAAATGCCCCCCTGACACGTAGACATGCAAGACACACATGTGCACAATCAATTTCACTTTTGCACCCGTATTCGAGAATTAAACCTTATTTTTTCCCTGTTCTGATACAGTTACTGTACATTGTATGTTCTCTGAGTTTAATTAGGTTTAAATTGTTAATTAATGGCTAAATTGATGTTGTTAAATTATGAACATGTGTGTTATGTTAGGTTTTGTCTCTGTTTTACAAATGTGATGTTCATTGGATGTTAGATTGGGTTTCGAGCGTGTGGGAAATTGTTGTCTGAACATTCTTTAACTATAGCACATATGTGAGCTATGATACATGCTAAACTGGATCACTTGCATGCTAAACTGAAACCCTTGCATAGACATGCCCATTACATACAACCTGAACTCTACATTGCTCTTACAATGCATGAACCTGTTAGTTTTAACTGAACTCTAGATATCCTTAACTTAACTTGAACATATAGGATATGGACACATGTTAACCTATTTTACTTAACTAAATTTAACACTAAACTGGCATTGCATTTAACCTGAGCATTGCATAACCTAGCATTTTTGCATATTAAACTGAACTGAAACTGGCATATGCACATTGATACTACATTATCTGAACAGACTGAATGATAACCTGAACCCTACATTGCATTACCTAATGCATTGAAAGGAACCTAACTGAACTTGACTGAAACCTTACATTGCTCATTACCTATCAACCTAACATTCGTTAACCCTTACATTAACCTGTTAACCTATAATAACTAGACATTGATACACTAATAACCTGAACATATATCTGACACATTGTTAGCTAACGTTGATGCATTGCATTCACTAACTACATTAAGCCTGAACCTATTAACCTACCTTGAACTGATACCTACATATTATTTCCCTACTTGCTATGACTAACCCTATACCCTTCACACCCTTTACCCACATTTTGAATTCCTTACCTATATGCTTTTCCCCATATCGCATTGTTATTTTCTAAACCCCCCCACCCCATATATATATATATATATATATATATATATATATATATATATATATATATATATATATATATATATATATATATATATATATATAAAATATATATATATATATATATATATATATATATATATATATATATACATACATACATCAATATATATAGGCATATCACAACACACAATATATATATATATATATATATATATATATATATATATATATATATATATATATATATATATATATATATATATATTTTATATATATAATATATATATATATATATATATATATATATATATATATATATATATATATATATATATATACATACATACATACATACATACATACATACATCAATATATATAGGCATATCACAACACACAATATATATATATATATATATATATATATATATATATATATATATATATATATATATATATATATATATATATATATATAGTGTGAGTATGTATGCCTATATATACAATATATGTATATATGTATATAGGTATAACTTGTATGTGATAAACCTGTGTAGCATTGTTTTGTGTGTGAGTGCTAGAGTAGGCTTGGTTAGGCTTAGTGAGACTTGTTTGGGTTAGGACTTGACCTATTTGTCCTAGTTTGACTAGTGTAGTTGACTAGAGTTGACCAAAGGTTGACTTCAGTCTAGATTTGACCTAACATCATGTAGAATGCATTGTAATGTTCTATATTACCATTTTGGACATGTTGTGACTTGTGTTGCTTTAATTTGGAGTCAGACACCTCTTCTCAGACAGTATATTCACTTCGGACTTTCAGATATCAGGCGAGTACATTCTCTGGCCGTTTCATACTTGCTAGAACTTATATTCCTTCTTTAGATTACTTTACTTAATGTTGTCACGATATTATCACGGATTGATACTATATGGATCTCTTCATGCAATGTTATCCCCCTCGGGATCATCGGGTACGTCATGTCATGTGCGTTTCACTTTCATCATGTACTCCTGTGCTTTCCTCATGTATGTATACTCATGTGAATCATGTACTCTCATGTTCGCTGAGCCCTTCATGTATAAACTTCATGTGCACTCATTTATGAGCCCCCATGTGAAATCATGTATAATAACATACTTGAATGGATCCTTATGTCTTGATTGGGGATGGAAGAGTATAAATAGTCATGTGGATATTCTAAAGTAGTGTAGCCATGTACAAACTCTCATGTTTATTATCAAGCCATTCACATGTCTATCTTGTGCTCTAAATCACTAGTTCACTGTTAGTTCTCTACCTATAGTAGATATTTACATTACAGTCATCTCTTTTACATCTTGCACTTTCCTACAGTCATTTATGTATCTTACTCTTCTACATGTTTATTTTTTCTAACACATTATGAACTGCATGAGATGTACTGTGCTCGTTCCTGTCCTAACTGGACCTGTTGAAAATATTACAGAGGAGGAGGATGAGGTGTGTTGTACTACCTACTATGGGGCAACATTAGAGGACACATGTGACCTGGACCTCCAGCAGGATCCATTATCTGCTGACGACACCCTCTTAGTTTAGTTATCTTATTTCAGTTGTATCTCATCTGGATATTGTATATTTGGGATTTTGTGATGTTGTGGATTTTGTGGAGTTGTTAGATGATTATCTTAGACACTCTGGATTCTCTCTCTTATTGTATTTCTTTGTGGATTCAGTTGATATTCTTATCTATCTTATCGTACATCATCCTTAGCTGTGATTGAGATTTGTACTTTTATATTGTTCCTCCATTCGGAGAGTATAACTGTACAATGTACCATAAACTGTTAGATGCATGTGACCTAGGACAGCGTTTTACCGTCGACACTGTGGCGTAGGCTGGACGTACCCACTTTTCGTGCCCTTACACTAGGGTGCGGGTCGTGACACCTATGATGAGGCGATGAAGACCAGAGATGCTATTTTCTGAAAGGAAGCGGTGAATGACGAGTTTGACTCTATCACCTCCAATAACACATGGGTGTTAGTAGATCTACCTGAAGGAGCAAAACCCATCAGATGTAAATGGATCTTCAAGAAGAAGATGAAGGCAGATGGAACTATTAACAAGTTCAAGGCCAGGCTGGTAGCCAAGGAGTTTTCTCAGAAACAGGGGATAGTCTACTTCGACATGTACACTCCAGTAGCACGGATGACCACCATCAGAATGTTAATCGCTCTAGCATCAATACATAAGTTGGTGATACATCAGATGGATGTAAAAATAGCATTCCTTAATGGTGAGCTGACCGAAGAGATTTACATGCAACAGCCAGATGGATTTGTCGTCAAAGGTCTTGAGGACAAAGTCTGCAAGTTGGTAAAATTCTTGTACGGTTTGAAGCAGGCTCCCAAAATGTGGCATGAAAAGTTTGACAAGGTCATTAGGTCAAATTGCTACAGAGTCAGCGAAACAGACAAATGTGTTTACACAAAGTTCTCTGACGGAAGAGGAGTTATCGTTTGTCTGTACGTGGACGACATGCTAATCCTGGGATCGGATGTAGGCTGTGTCACAGAGACAAAGAAGTTCCTCTCAACCAAGTTCAGTATGGAGGACTTAGGGGATGCTGATGTGATCTTGGGCATAAAGATTATCCGAACATACACTGGAGTGGCGCTGTCACAATCTCACTATATTGAGAAGATGCTCACACGCTTCGAGTATCAGAATCTTCCAGGGATCGATACGCCTTACAAGTGTGACCAGAAGCTGAAGCCAAATCCGAGGGAAAGCGTCAGGCAGCTGTAGTATTCAAACGTCATCGGGAGCTTGATGTACGCTACTACTGCCACAAGACCTGACATAGCTTTCGCCGTGAGAATACTGAGTCAATTCACGAGCAACCCAGGTATTGAGCACTGGAAAGCTGTGAAGTGGGTAATGAGATATCTCAAGAAGACTCAGATATATGCACTGCACTATAGCGGATATCCAACAGTAGTGGAAGGCTTCGGTGATGCTAGCTAGTGTTCAGATGTGGAGAGCGAGAGATCCACAGGTGGATACGTATTTTCCTGGTGGAGCTGTTATATCGTGGAAGTCGAAGCAGACTACACTCTCTAGATCCTCTATGGAATCTGAATTCTATGCACTAGAAGCTGCAGTAGATGAAGCAGAGTAGCTGCGGGAGCTCATGTATGATCTTCCAGTGGTTGGGGCTCAGATACCGGCTGTACCGATATGCTGTGACAACCAGGCAACTGCAGCAGTGGCATCGAATGACCTCTTCAACGGGAAGAAGAGAATTGTGCGGCTGAAGCACAGGGCAGTAAACGATCTCATAAAGAGAGGTATTATTATAGTAATTGATGTTCGGAGTCAGGAGAACCTAGCAGATCCGTTCACAAAGGGCCTCGAGCGCCAGCTGGTCGATGACTCAGCAAAAAAGATGGGCTTGAAGGCATTCTGATATTGTATCTGTACAATCCTACCATAAAGTTTTATGCTATTAGTTCAAAAAAAATCTACTAGGCATCTTACTTTTGGTTCAAGGGAGGACCACTGATTGGAAAAATATCAGGTAACAGTAGGTACATAGTCCTGCGGGACATGGAAGGGATACGGACCCACAACCATTATTGTCTACTATTGTTCTCTGTGGAGAACAAGTCATGTGGAGAGGATGGCTTAGACGCCTTAATGAGTTCTCAGACATAGTGAATGTCTGTTGTGCTTTACAGGAAGCACGGGTAGCGCTGCACTACAAAGGAGCTCATGGACTCCATGCTACAGTGGGGTGACACCACGATGAGGTTCCCAGGTAGGGGTAATGCCTCGGCTTAGCGAGCCATGTCACTGCGACGTAGCACCGCTTATAGGCAGGTGGCCTAATGCTGTATAGTATAAATGAAGAGTGGTAGACAGAACTACAAAGAGGCCTGTGTCCTCATGTTATAGTGGCATGACTCCACGAAGAGGTACCAGGTAGGATAAAGCCTCGGCTTTAAGCCATGTCATAGCGGCGTAACACCGCACGGAAGCGCAAGGCTAATGTGCATCCAGAAGCACAGATAACTACATTGTGCGAGTGGAAAGAGCAGCTATGGTGCAGAATTAAAGGCTTAGTCAATTCTTGTACTATACTGTTATTTCAACCCATACAGAAAGATTCAAGTCATCAGCGACATCTATCCTAATGCATGATGGACAGTTACTGTGGGGAACGCTCAAACCCATATGTTGAGATATGTTGGGAATTGTTGGTGCTCTTGCTCCTTGACATGAAGAGAGCTTGCTCTCGACATGCCTGGTAAAGTTTAGTCCCAAACGGAAAGTGCACCATGAGTTATCTCAACATATACTAGTATGTGTTGTTGGGATATGCACATAGAGTGGTAACCCAAAGGAGGGAACCATGTGGGTGATTTTACTAGAAGGTAAGGATAAGGCTCCAAGTTTAAGGATTAATGCTTTTGTCACTCTATTGGATTAATTCCATTTGGAGCTAAGCCCCAAAGGGGCTTAGCAACTCGGACTCGGACTCATGGGCTCATGAGGCGTAATGTGGCGTTTTGTTGGCGCACTTTGCACTTAGCACGTCGGCATGCGGCATGCGGCTCATGCGGCAGCATGCGGCTCATGCGACATGCGGCGCAACGGCGCATGCGGCCATGTGGTTCATGTGGCATGCGGCGTAATAGAGCATGCGGCCATGCGGCTCATGCATCCATACGACATGCATGCGGCTCATACGGCCAAGCGTCCATGCGGCATGCGGCCAAGCGGTTTATGCGGCTCATGCGGCATGCGGCCACGCGGTTCATGCGGCCAAGCAGCCCATGCGGCATGCGGCATGCGGCAAGCGGTCCATGCGGCTCACGGGCATGCGGCTGCTACTGTTGCGAGTTAGTTATGGAAAGACTGATTCAAATATCATTAATTCAGATCCACTTTTTGTGGGATTTGAAGTAATTCGTGGCTATCTTTATGGGATTTGAAGTAATTCGTAGCTATCTTTGTGGAATTTGAATCAATCTTTCCAGAACTGAAGGGACGGCTAGGGTTTCCACCCACTCTCTATATACTCTCTTCTGGCCCCGGTTGTAAAAACGCTCCGAAAATTAGAAGTCAGAGAAAGAGAGTGCTGGTGCCGCCATTGCAAGTCCGAGGAGTCAGAACAGAGGTGACTTCGAGCGTTCCAGAAGTTCTTCGAACTTGCTGGTTCCTGGAAGCAATTCGTGTGGGACGAATCTTGCTTTGAGCAACTGTGTTTTTACACCCCAGCAACTTTTCATTGTTTTTTCTTCCTCTTTGTTATTGTAACTCGTTCTGTCCCAATTGCAACACATTTGCAAGGAAGAACGAGAGATATTTCTTTCTCTATTTTCCAGCAAGTTGTAATCTGGCTACTTGGTTTATTTTATCTTCGTAGATCTTGAGGTGGATCATTGCAAAGCTTTATTGTGTGTCCCTTTGATCTCGATTGCACCTGTTTTCCATCGAATCTCTGATCCCGGGACTAACAGATAACCTCCAACCTCCTTGGCTGCAAGTGGTGATACAGACATAAGATTCTAGCATATAAGCAAGCGTCAACAAGCTGGAAATGGTGAAAAATAAGGCTGGTGCAAATTGATCAGATGAAGTATGCAACTGTTACAAATATAAAATATCAGTTTAGACTGGATAGATTATTCTTTCCAGACAAACAAACAGGGAATAAAAAGAATCTGAACTCTAATTTCTACAGATATATATGAATCTATGATCAAGCTGTTAGCTAGATCAACTACATATGATATGAAAACTTCACAAAAAAAAAAAACAATTGCAGTCAAAGAAGAATGAAGTGTTTGACGAAGACACTGATCATAATATCATATTTCTATGTATCTATATTAATACCAGTTCATGTGAATAGCCCCACACCCAGGTTAGTGGAGTTTCCAGACTACAGGGGGTTACACATGCTGTCGAGGTATGAGTAGCATTTTTTTCGAACTTAAACGCTTCACTGATAATCGAAATTATTAGTGAAAGCGAAATAGGACTGAAAAGCATTCACTAATGCAGTAGAAAGAAATTGTCAGTTTGAACTCAAAATAGTGCAACAGCATTATAAGATACATAGTACGATGAGCTCCAGTATAAAAATGTAAGCAATAGAACATGTGTAAAATGGAGCCCAGATTCCAAAACCATATCCAGACTATATTAAGATGCATACAAAGCCGCAAGACTAATGCACAAGGAAAATATTAGCAACATAATATACAAAAATGGATCCAAGATTCCAAACCATATTCCAGATCATATAAAGATACAAGAATACGACTGAATAGAACAACAAATAGTCTGCTCAGATGCAAAGTACAAAGTCTGTCCTTTTGCACTCGTTCCACGAGTGCTAAGAGATTCTCAATTCCAAAACAGCATAAAGCTAGATTCATCACAATCCCCAAAAACATTAATACAAAACAGAATGTGAAGTACGGAAAACAACCATATATCGGACAAAATGAAAAAGAGATCCATTAGTCCAGGATCTCAGTCACCCCTATCTACATCTCCTTGACATCTACTGAAAAATTAGCAGACCTATCTAAACCCACGTGGGAATCATACATGAAGTACAATGTCAAATTCCTTTTCCCAGCTTCAGCAGGAGCAGCAAAGACAAGATTCTCCTCAATCCTCCTCGACGTCTGTAATGACACCCGCTTAATTGCAAGCAACTGGTTCCTTTCATTATCCCCTACCACAAGCCACGAACCTCCACGAACCTCTTTCTGTCGTTTCGGGGAAACCCCCTTGAATCAAAGCTCGCACTTGGACCCAAGTTAAACGCGTCAATGTTACCTGCAGAGTAACATTATCCCCAGGCCTGACATCATCAACGTCACATACTTCATAGTCCAGATCAACGCATGGAAATGTGCTGGAAAACAACTTAATTTCATGCAATTGTGGATGTGGCATTTGAAGCAGCTCAGACATTTCATTTTCTTCCATAAGCATCAGGAGGTTAGCCAAATAGTGGCACAAGGAATGTGGAAGGATGATTCAATGCTTCTTCAGCTCATTGCTCTCACGCATCATGGCTGAAGAAGCATTGAATCATCCTTCCACATTCCTTGTGCCACCATTTGGCTAACCTCCTGTCTGAGCTGCTTCAAATGCCACATCCACAATTGCATGAAATTAAGTTGTTTTCCAGCACATTTCCATGCGTTGATCTGGACTATGAAGTATGTGACGTTGATGATGTCAGGCCACACATTGCTAAAATAGCAAGGCTAAGCCACCCATTGCTAGCGATAACATCAACCATTGCTTGGAGCAGTCTGGGGGCAGAGCGCAGCACCTCTTGCTGGTCTGCTACTAGGTCTCCCACCACTGTGTACCTAGAGAAATGAGCTTGTAACAGAGCATTGGCCTTCACATGTGGATCTGTACATTTTGTGTTCTCGAATGAGAATCTCAGGTTGTTGATCAAGTTTCTTATCAGATTTTCCTCCCCTGGACGAATAGGAAGCTCCGCATACTCCGAGGCGGATGCCGATATATCCAGCAGGTCCTTCATTGTGGTTTCTGGGGTCAAGGATGAGCTGAACCGCTCTACGGTATGGTAACTGATATAATAGTTGGAAGCTACTGAGCCAAGGTATAGTGACTTGAGGTACTTATCTTCTTCAATGGAGACAAACTTGCTTGATTCCAGATCACTCAATACTTTCTCCACTAAGTCAGAGAGGTGGTCAGGCAGCAGACTAACACCATGAAGATTGTAGTAGATTGGGTTCTGCTTCAGCCTAAGGTACATGAAAGTACGAGTAAGATAGTCCACCGCATCTTGCTTGTTCTTGAGAACTCCCGCAACTATTTCAGCATTCAAATGATCATGGAGGAAGTGTGGAAGATGACTTTCAACAGGAAAAGCCTCGTAAAGAAACTTCTTGTAGTACTCCTTCCTTGGAGAATGGCAAAGGATAACAAAAATTCCTGAATCATCTATCAAAGGCCAATTGGCATGACCCATCATCTGTAGTAAATCAGTAATTGAGTAATCTGTGTAAGCATTCTCTCGCCCATCGTATTGGGTTCCCATCACTACAACCAAATGAGCCGGCATTGGCTTTCCCCAGCACATCGAGCTGCTACAAACGCAGACTTGAATTTTTCTACCAACAAACAAGCCTAATACAATCTCCTTATCATCGTCGTTAAGCCCTTCATGCAAGTACCCAACACCAAGGGCGAGAAGCTCCTTCACTGTATTGTCCTCGATCTCTGAAATGAAAATATCTATTGCTTCCTTCGACACAAGAAGAAAATTCCCACTCTTAGAATAGGTACACAAGTCAAGCGCAGTCAGCATTGCTTGCTTGCTTGTGGGCACAAAAACAAGGGCAGGCTCCATGTTCTTACAATGCTGGACAATTGAAGTGTATGTTGGCTCTCTCATCGCCTGCATTCTTGCTTCAAAGTTTGATATGTCCACACCTTGGATGTGTATCTCTAACGGCACAGGGCGAACACCAGGTGGGAAGTTGAATATCCCGTGAGAAGTAGCACCAATCCATTTCCCAAGGTCCTTAGCATTGGCAAGCGGAGCAGAAAGTGCTACTATTCTGATGTTACTATCGATGAGGCCAGAAATCCTCATCATTCTTGAGACTATTATTTCCAAGATAGGACCCACTTGTCCACCAATCAAGTGGAGCTCACCAACAATGAAGAGGCTAACCGTCTGGACTTTCTTCCACCTTCGAGAGAGACCATCCCACTTCTCTGGAGTGCTGATAATAATATGTCCTTTCGAAAGACTCTTAAAATCAGCTTCTGTCTCACCAGTTAACTCCACAACACTCAAACAAAATCTCAGTAAGAACTCCTTATGCCACTCGTTGTACCGTTCTTTCGCAAGGGCTTCAGTGGGAGCAATGTATACTGCCTTCATATTGTGCCTGTCATTTGAGAAGTTTCGCAGCAACGCTAACTCCGCACATATAGTCTTTCCGCTTCCTGTTGGAGCTGCAACCAAGACATTGTCATCAGTGTTGTACAACACATTAAAGATTTGAAGGTGTCCGATCCGATACTCGCAAAAAAAAAATCGGTATCGGCCGATTCACAGTAAAAATGTATGGTATCGGTTGGTATCGGCCGATACGAACCCGATCAGACCGATACAAGCCGATACGGCCCGATACAGACCGATACGAACTTACATAGGGCCAAATTCAGAAGAAAAAAATAGAAAATATAATTGAAATTGTAGCCATGAAAATTTCTCAACCATGGATATCAGAAAGCATATAAGTAAGATCAAAAATTATGTAGAAAACTAGAAATACCTCTATTAAATTTCCACCAAGGTTTTCCGAACCATCCATGACCGATTCTCCTGCCGTGTCCGATTCTCCCGCCGGCGCCGATTCTTCCGCCGGCGCCGATTCTCCCGCCGGTGTAGCACCGCTCCCCATTTTTTTTTTTTTTTCTCTTGAGAACAATCGAGATTCGAGATTCGAGATTCGAGAGGGAGAAATGAACGGCTGCTGCCACTCTCTCCTCTCATATATATTAGATTAGGGTTAGGTATTGGGCTGGTTCTAATAGCTCAAAAAAAATTGAGGCCCGCAATAAATAAATGTATACCTGCGGCCCGCAAAAATGCTGGCCTGCGGCCTCTCTCCTCTCATATATATTAGGTTAGGGTTAGGTATTGGGCCGGGTCTAATGACTCAAAATAAAATTTTGAGGCCCGCAAAAAAAATGTAGACCTGCAGCCCGCAAAAACTAAAATAAAATAAAATTGTAGACCTGCTGTTGAACACGTGATTCGAACGAGCCACCTAAGGAAACAAAGATTTATCCATCACCGTTATAAGCAAGTTGCAAGGAGTTTTTTGTGTTTACATTGAGCATATCTACTATATATTGAAATAAGACATTATATAACCATATATACTTCTAACCATATTTATTGTTATATATGTATATTTTTAGTATCTTTTATAACATCTTTTTGTATGTATCTTTTTGATACATAATTAACCATTTTTATATGAGAGTAATTTTAAATAATTATGTTAGAGTAATACTCATGAATCATATGGGAGGTCAGTGTAATTAACTATTTTTATATAACTATGTTAGAGTAATTTTTAAATTTTTAACTGTATTAATTATTTTTTATTACTACATTTGCAGGACCATGCCAAAAAGACGTACGCCTGAGAAAATGAATGTTAGTTGGAGCATGCAAATATATTACATTGGATTATGCAAAAAAGGGCATGAATAATCAAATATAAACATGTAAATCTTATTCCAATAAAATTGTCAGACGGCAATTGGATCGGAAGACTATGTTTGATTAGATAGACTTTGTGTATATAACAGATGTATATTTGTGTATGAGGTTATTTTATCAGATTTGTTTTCGAAAATCTAACATGTATGATGTACTAAAGAGTAAAAACACTGCAAGTTGACTGAAGTTATCGTGTACGTCTCTGGATCACTGTGATTGAATATATTGACACTCATTGAACTTTATATATATATATATATATATATATATATATATATATATATATATATATATATATATATATATATATATATATCTTAATTAGGAGTGTATCTAACGTTTGTATATTTGTTTATAAGATTATTTTATTTTTTATAAGTGAAATTTTGGAACTTTCTTGTATATATACATCATTATTAAATGTAACATTTTTTTATAAGTACAATATTATTATATGTAATATTTAATTATTATAGGTAACATTTTTTTATTACTTATGTAAAAAAATTATAATATTTGTTGGATAACATAATGACGCCAAAAGTTCGTACGCGGAGGAGAAGGATGCTGATTATGAAACTAAATATTCAGACAAATATTTGTATGATAATTGGTGTCAAGGGTCCATTGCAACGATTTTTAACTATGAATAAAACTAAAGAGAAATTTTGAGTTGCATCCCACATTATTTAACCATATTCAAGGTGCATCCCGCAGTTTTATCATAATGTATAATACCTCCCACTTCCGTCAAAAACTGACGGTCAACTCCGTTGACCGTTAAGTTTTGATCGAAATACTCCTTCCCTTTCCCCAAGCTGACGAGGGGGAACTAGAAATAATGGTGATTTGTTAGGGGTATTTCGGTCAAAAATTAACAGTCAACGGAGTTGACTGTTACTTTTTCACGAATCTGGAGGGTATTATACATTATGGTAAAGTAGTGGGGTGCACCTTGAATATGGTTAAATAATGTGTAGTGCAACTCAAATTTTTTCTAAAACTAAATATCCAGACAAATATAATTTATTTATTTATTTACATAATTTAGAAAAAAAAAATATCCAGACAAATATAAATAATTTTTTATTTACAGAAATTTTAAAAAAATTCTGAACAAATATAATTATATAATAGTGGTTCTTGTGACTTTTGTCTCCTCCAGCCATTTGCATTGCTTCTAATCTCTTGTGCCTCCCTTTATGCTCATTAATTCGTCAAAATTTGAACCTGTAGTAATAAAACAATACAAGATTCCATTAGTACGAATTCATGACATAGTAAAATTGAAACTAAAACATGGAAATGAAAAAAAAAAAAACTTGTAATCTTGTATATCGCAGGTAAACCAATCAGAAAGGATGACTATTATTTTATTTAATTATAATAAAAAAATTAAAAAATAATTAAGTAATGCATAAATATGTTTAAAAAAATCCTAATTTTTTTAATAATTATTTAATATTGCCGATACTTCCGATACCAAAAAATCCGATACTCCGATCCGATACCGCCGATACTTCCGATACCGATACTCATACAAAATGTCCGATACCGATACCGATACCGATATTTTGAACCTTATTACAAATGGGCACAATGAAGTACAAAGTTTGATCTTCTTCGATGTACTGCTTCTTAAGCATGAAATACTCATGATGAAGGATGTTCTCTCTATCATTGTCTTCAACAATGATCCAAAATGGCTCAACGTATCCATGGACTTTATCATCCCAATGGAAGTCCGGAGTTATTGTGAGCTTGAAACGCAAGATAGTGCGAGTGATAGGCTGGACATGGGTTGTAATATTAACCTTTGGCAGCTGGTGTATGCAATTATGCAGTTGTCTTTCCGTCTTTGGGTAAGAAATCAGCTCTCCAATATCTTGAGAGGTGAGGTCATAATACCTTGCGCATGCCAAATCTTTCTTCTCAAGCTTCACTAAGATTTCATTTGTTATCCCATGGACTTGGCGCAACGGGGTCCCCTCGTACCACATTCGCTTATCAACCATCTTGCACAGATTCAAAGCCTTTTCAGCTAATTGGGCCCAGCCCCTCTTTAGAACAATCTCAAAGAGAGCTCGAAGAAGACACCCTGCACTCTACCAAGTTCATCCAAAAGAAAAGGTCAGCAACTACAATCACAAATGGAATTTAATTAAACGAGAATAGAATAAAGTATTGTTCATGTTTAAATAAACAAAAAGTCAAAATTTAAATGCTAATAATATACTTTTTCATCGATATACGTTTCAGTGCATAGAATAAACTTACAAGCAATCAGGTACTCATATTGCATAGAATCTATAAAGATTACGTAAACGTAGCAAACGACGGTAGCACTTCTATAAAGAAGGAGCTAAGCGAGTTGCTAAGGCAGCAGCGAATGTGACAGGCGAAAGATGGAAAGTGGCATGCTGGGGTGTATAGAAACACCAGTGCTCAAAGCTAGATCCGCCCACACGGTCAGCTTCCAGGAACCAGCAAGTTTGAAACGAACTCTGGAACGCTCTGGTAATGCTCTACGACGGACTCATCGGAAAGACAAGGACAGGACGACGACTTGCACGAGGAGGAACGGGTTGCACAGCAACTCCAGCGACTCGAACATCACTCTCTTCTCTCTTTGAAATTTTCTGAAGTTTGTGAGTCTATGGAGAGAGAAGAAAGGCTCTGATTATATAGCCGCTGCTGTAACTGCCCAGATCCACAATGTGCGCCACAATTGATGTCAGATCCGAAAGATCAGCATCAGTTACCGCACGTTACGAACATGGACAGCCACGATCGGCGCCACCTTGCGCCACTGGATAGGTTGCACGCAACCTGCACCACATTGCGCCAACTTGCACCACATTGTGCCAACTTGTGCCACTGCGCACACTACACACACTGCGCCTAGCAATGAGCTAACGTGCTAAGTACAAAGTGCGCCAACAAAATGCCACATTACGCCTCATGAGCCCGAGTCCGAGTCGCTAAGCCCCTACGTGGCTTAGCTCCAATGGAAATAAATTTTCCAAGAGCAAAAAGCATGAATGCTTAATTTGGAGCCTTATCCTTACCTCCTAGTAAAATTACCCACTTGGTTCCCTCCTTAGAATCACCACCCCATGTGCATCTCTCAACAACACACACAAGTATATATGTTGAGATAACTCATGGTGCATTTCCAATGTGGGACTAAACTTCACTATGCATGTTGAGAGCAAGCTCTCTTCATGTAAAGGATTAAATGCACCAACAATCCTCCACATATCACAACATATATATGTGTCTAGGGTTGAGCGTTTCCCACAGTAACTGTCCATTTTGCATTAGGATAGATGTCGCTGATGACTTGAATCTTCCCGCATGGGTTATATAACAATGTGATACAAGAATGGACTATGTCTTGAATTCTGTACCTCAATTGTAATTCTTCCCACTTACAAAGTGTAGTTACATGTGCTTCTGGATGCACATTAAAGGTCCTGTGCCAGCCTGGTTTCAGTATATAATTTTGGACGTCTACAAGTTTACCCTCAAGAGACGGCCTGATATCTATTTCCATACGCTGTAGGTGAGTTATTTATTAAAGAGACATGGCATGAAGCCTTGCGCTTCCTTGCGGTGTTATGCCGCTATGACATGGCTTAAAGCCGAGGTATTACCCCTATCCGAGAATCTCATCGTAGTGTCATACTACTGTAGCATGAGGTCTCAGCCTCTTTGTAGTGCCATTCTACCCTGCATGAAGCCTAAGGCTTCCTTGCGGTGTTACGCCGCAACGACATAGCTTGCAAGGCCGAAGCTTTACCCCTACCTGTGTACCTTATCGTGATGTTGTGCCACTATAACATGATGACACCCTCCTCTTTGTAGTACTGTCTACAACTCTTTAATTACGTCATACAGCATTAGGCTATTTGCCTATTTGCGGTGCTACGTCGCTGTGACTTGGCTTACAAAGCCGAGGCATTACCCCAGACCTGGGAATCACCCCATACATGGGAACCTCATGGTAGAGTCACCCCACTGTAGCATAAATTTTTACTCCTTGTAGTGCTGCTCTATCGTGCTTTCTGTAAAGCACACCAGACATTCACTCTGCCTAAGAACTCATTAAGGCTTTTAAGCCAACCTTCCACATGATCTGTTTTCCACAGAAAACATATAGTAGACAACAGTGGTTATGGGTCCGTAACCCTTCCATGTTACAGAGAACAAGTACCTACTGTTACCTGATAGTTTTCCAGTCAGTGGTCCTCCCTTTAACCAAAAATTAGATACCTAGTAGATTTCTCTTTGAACTAATAGCATAAAACTTTATGGTAGGATTACAAAGACACACTATCAGAATGTCTTCAAGCCCATTTTATAAGCTGTGTCATCGACCAGCTGGCACTTGAGGCCCTTTGTGAACGGATCCGCCAGGTTCTCCTAACTCCGAACATCAATGGCAGCAATTACACCTCTATTGATAAGATCATGTACTGCCTGTGCTTCAACCGTACAGTCCTCTTCTTGCCATTGAAGAGATCATTTGATGCCAACGTCGCAGTCGCCTGGTTAGTATATCGATATCGCTGGTATTTATGCCCCAACCACTGGAAGATCATATATGAGCATAGTCTGCTTCCTCGGCTGCGGTATCAAGTGTAAAAAACTCAGATTCCATGAAAGACCGTAAGAGCATAGTCTGCTTCTTCGACTTCCACGATATAGCAGCTCCACCCATTGTAAAAATATATCCACCTGTGGACCTCTCGCTCTCCACCTCTGAGCACCAGCTGGCATCACTGAAGCCTTCTATTACCTGCGACTCTCCGCTGAAGTGCAGTGCATATGTCTGAGTCTTCTTGAGATATCTTATAACACGCTTCACAGCTTTCAAGTGTACAACGCTTGAATTGCTAGTGAAACGACTCAGCATTTCCACAGCGAAAGCTATGACAGGACTAGTGGCAGTAGTAGCGTACATCAAGCTCCCGATGACGCTAGCATACTCTAATTGCCTGATACTTTCCTTCGAGTTTGGCTCCAGCATTTGGTCAACTCGGTACTGTTTGCCATTAAAATCTTTTGATTGCAATTTTAATTACAAACAGAACAGTATTACAATATAGGACTTAGATGTAGTCCTAGGAGTACACTTTTGTTTATAGCTGGGTCCTGTGTCGATGGAGCAAGTGGTAATGCGTTGACTCCGTTGACGATCTGACGATGGTTTTCGGTTCTCTGAAGGTCTGAGTTGCTCTGGGTGCTGGAGCTTGCGGAGAGGAAGAAGATGTTGAGTGTCTCTTCCGATCTCTGTGAGTGAACTCTGATGCTCTGGTTGCGGCTGTCTTTGACTGTGCATCTCTGTATATGTCTGTGTATGTGGAAGAAGGAAATGATTCCTCTATTTATAAGCAGCAGGTTGGGCTGCTCATGCGCGCATATGTAGGATGCGCCTGTACGTGGGAACGCCACGTGGCTGGAGCTGCGGGGGACGCAAGGATGATGCACCATCATTTATGGGTTGAATCCTTCATGCTGTATTTGTGAGCTGCCACATAGCAGGGAAGAGGATCTTTCAGTTGCTGAGATCTTGGATGATTAGCACCCTTTCATAGGTTGAACTGAGTCAAAGGATACGTGGCGCATGTCCGTAGCTCAAAGATCTCGAATTTGGTGGAGAGTAATCTGATAGGATGTGCCAGAGATTGGACGCATGAGAAGACATTGGCTCGCAACCTTCAGGAGTCACGAACCAGTCTGGGCGTATGGCTTTTGAGGCACATACGAATCTTCGGGCGCATGGCTGCTGAGGCGCATGCGAGTAGTTGGTCGGCCACGTGGCTTGTAACCATCAGAGGAAAGTAATGATGACGCTGACGTCAGCGACGCTTCATTTTCTGCCAAAGCTGTCAATTGTTCAGTCCTCGGGGGACGTGCTGCCAACTCTGTCACTTCAATATTAATTGCTTGGTGGGTAACGAGTCGAAGTAGACGCATCGATTTATACCCCACTAGGCGCACAGGTCCGTGTTCACCAGGACGCAAGGATTTGTGCTTTGTTGGGCACATCCGTACGGGGCGCTTGGTGCTGATGGGCACATCTGTATGGTGCGTGGGATGCTGACAGGCGCATCTGCTGCGTGGCGCATCCTTATTGGTATGTCTGTTGAGTTCTTCGGGGCATTGATGGCTCTCTGACTTAGCTGAGTTCGAAGGGGTAAATTCATCATCATAAATGCAAGTTCATTGTACTAACTTCGGGAAAGTTGCCACTTGACGCATGGGTTTGATTTGCCTTGGCCTATAAATAGCAACAGTTTGAGAGAGTTTTGTTGTCTCTCCCTTGACTTCTCGACGGAGATGGATTCGACTGATCCTCCTCCTTGGCAAGACGTTGCACTGTGGGTGATGGTTCTCCTTGTTCGAAGAAGCTTTGACGGTAAACTCCTTCAGAAGACTGAGATTCGCCGATTTGGAATGGACATAGCAGTTTATGTTCGAGCCGCTTGCTGGTAGTATTCTCCTACGAGACGACATCGAGTGCCAAGTTGAATGCATGGTTCGGGTTTGATGTGCCTAAGCCTCATTATGATGAAAGAGCCTCGGGCTGGCAGATGTGCCTGTACGTTGACGAGGAAGTGATTCACTCTGACAGGGCGGAGTGATGTGCTGGGAGAGTAATACACTGGGCTGAGACGACGCGGCTAGCTGAGACATCTGAGTGATGCGCCTATTTAAGAGTAGGCTGTTACAAAGTCTTCAATTGGCATCATATTTCCGAGACGATGTCGGACAGGCACAGCATGTTACAACTGCTGGAACACAGACTGCCTTGGTGGTGGGACTGCTGTCTTGCAACAATAGTTGATGGTGACCATAGCACAGGTGTGCCCTGTGAGGGGCGTATTGTGCTTGTCAGTCGACTCTCTTGATCGGCGTTTGTGAATGATCACATTACGCAAATCGTTAGAGGAGAGTGCCACCTTTATACCCCCATCAGGCACATGACAAGGCCAAGCGCCGTGGTGGTCAAGTGAATGCTGTACCCCCTGATCCGGCGCATTAGATGCGCCCAGATCAATATTGGGGGAGCAATATTTAGAGTGGTTTGAACCAGCCTCAGACGCACAACCAATGTAGGCGTGGGGGTTCAAGACCACAGTGTTTGCCTCGAACGGCTTGGTTGAAAGCGCAGCGGATGCGCCCAAGCGGAACGAGGTCTTTGAAGGTTGGCCCGTTCGTGGCAAAGAAGCACCCGAGTCAACCTTGTACAGTTTACCATCGGCAGCGTGCATGATTGTAAGCGCATGCCTCTGACTTACTGTTGGCTTAGCACGTTGATGTTACATAGCTCGTGCCGCCTTGGAGTTCTTTGTACTAGCCCGCGAAGGCGCATAGTACTCAGAATCCAACTTTTTTTTGCCTTGACAACGAGTGAAGAACTTGCAGCCAACCCAGAAGAAGAGAAGAACTATTGCAACTTTTTGTGGCTCGAACGGGCTCCCTGGATAACGGGCGCCCTTTTCTTTTTTATTTTGGTGCCCTTTTCAAAGGAGGCAAGCGGGCTCTATATATAGAGTGGAATGAGACCTCTCTTCTTCTCCTTTCCGATGTGGGATTAAAAGCAATATCCCTTCTTTTTCATGCTTCTACAGGTACGGCGTATCAATTATGGAAAGATCATGATACCCGTAGCGAGTAAGCATTTTCTTAATGTAATGAGATTGAGACAGTGCCAATCCAGTATCTGTCCGGATGATCTTGAGTCCCAAGATAACATCAGCATCCCCCAAATCCTTTATACTGAACTTTGTCGAGAGGAACTTCTTTGTCTCAGTGATGCAGCTTAAATCCGTACCTAGGATTAGCATGTCGTCCACGTATAGGCAAACGATGACTCCTCTTTCGTCAGTAAATTTAGTATAGACACACTTGTTTGTTTCGTTGACCCTGTAGCCGTTCGACCTTAGAACTTTGTCAAACTTCTCATGCCATATTTTGGAAGCTTGTTTTAAGCCGTACAGAGATTTCACCAACTTGCAGACTTTGTCTTCTAGACCTCTGATGACAAATCCTTCTGGTTGTTGCATGTAAATCTCTTCGGTCAGCTCGCCATTCAGGAATGATATTTTCACATCCATCTGATGTATTACCATCTTGTGTATTGCCGCAAGAGCAATCAACAATCTGATGGTTGTCATCCGTGCAACTGGGGCATATGTGTCGAAGTAGTCGATTCCCTGCTTTTGAGAAAACCCCTTGGCCACTAGCCTAGCCTTGAATTTGTCAATGGTTTCATCAGCTTTTATCTTCTTCTTGAAGATCCACTTGCATCCGATGGGTTTTGCTCCTTCGGGTAAATCAACTAACACCCATGTGTTATTGGAGGTAATTGAGTCAATTTCATTATCTATTGCCTTCTTCAGAAGACGATATCTCTGGTCTTTATCGCTTCATCATAGGTAAGCGGATCTGCTTCCACATGATAGGTGACGAAGTCATCTCCGAAGCTCTTCGGCCTCTTTGCTCGCTTCATTGACAGCTCAACGAGTTCTGGTTCAATTGTTGTTTCCCCACCAACGATTTCATCTTGGACTACTGGCTCATATGAGATCTCAGTCTCATTTGCACCTTCATCATTCTCCGAAATATCCGGAAGAATAATGTTTTTGTTTTGTGCAAACTTATCTTCAAAGTATTCAGCATCGCGAGATTCAATGATATGATTTGGCTCAATATCAAGGAATCTCTGGGCATTACTCTTCTCGGCATACCCAAGAAGATCGCCTTCGTAGTCCTTGTCCCCAGCTTCTGAATCTTCAGATCTGGGAGCTTCACATACGCCAGACACCTCCACACTCGAATGATATTCAAGTTGGGTCTGACCTTGAACCAGAGTTCATGAGGAGTTATGTCAGAAGTTGCATATGGTACTCTATTCAGAATAAAAGTGGCCGTTAATGTAGCTTCTCCCCAGTAGCATTTTGGAAGACCTGCAGTAAGCATCATTGAGTTCATCATTTCTGTCAATGTTCGGTTCTTTCTCTCTGCTACTCCGTTAGACTGAGGAGAATACGGAGCTGTAGTCTCACAGATGATTCCATGTTCTTTGCAGAATGATGCAAATTCATTAGACCAATATTCTCCACCTCGATCACTTCTCAACCTCATGAGTTGTTGTCTAGTTTGTCGTTCAGCTTCGGCCCTGAACTCCTTGAATTTCTCGAAAGCTTTGTCTTTAGACTTTAGCAAGTAGACGAACGCGTACTTCGAGAAGTCATCGATGAAGGTTATGAAATACTTTATCCTGACTTTTGTAGAGAACTATTTGAAGTCACAGATATCAGAGTGCACCAACTCTAGAAGATCTGTACTTAGATTGACCCGATGAAACGCTGACTGAGTGTTGTGACGCTTCGTGGATCCATAATAGCTGTTATCTCGGTCATAAGTCTTCATGTCTCTTCTGAGTTTCAGCTTCCCGTCTCGTTCTGTTGTCTATGTTATATTTTGGATCTCCTGGCTAGTGGCTTCAGTCTTCAGAGGAGTTGGATCCTCCAAAACTTGGATAACAAAACTTGGATAATCTTCAGTAGCAGTTCCAGGTTCTCGATCTGCTTCTTGGTGCAAGATATGTGCTTGGTGTCGAAGAAGTTCAAAGTCTGAGAGTCTGAAAATCAGAAGTCCTTCCTAGCTCGAAAAATGCATTTGCAAGTCTGGATTGGAAAAGGACGGCCTGCTGGTGTCAAGGAACTCTTGAAACGTCTTTGTCAACTGCGTACTACCCATGGGGATAGTAGAATGATAGAAGATAGTGGGAGCTCGAAACCTTCAAGTGTAGGTGGGTCGACTGTCCCGGTGTCGCATACTTTTAAACTATCTGAAAAACAGAAAACTGTTAAAATAACCTAGACCTAAATACAACAAGTGTTTATAGAATATTAATATACCTGATATACCTGATATACCCTTATTTTCCGATTTTCCTATGCTGTGATCAAGTTTTTCTAGTTTAAATCAAGTCCCCCAATAGTACGCTAAGACCTAGGTACCATTAGGATAGACCTGCATGGGCCACCACTAAAAACATGTCACGACCCGCTCCCGAATAATCGGACACGAGTCGGACACGCCCAGCCTTCGTCGTTAGACACGACGAAGTAAGCTGTACCAAGCTAGGGAAAACTAACCAGATAAACATGAAAGTATAGAATCACAGCATCTAAAAACGTATCCCAGAAAGATCACCATAATCCACAAATCCAGATATCATAATGTACCAAAGTCAACAGGAATGAAAAGTGCTATGAACTCTAAAGTCAATACCTCAAGTAAAGCTAAGTAATCTAAACCTGAAGCCTCAAGCTAAGCCTCATCCTGCTCAGCTAAATCCTGGGCTCTGGCCCATAGAGTAGAACAATGTCCTGCAAGCATACCTGCAACATATCCTATTCAGGAGCGGAGCAAAGTACAGTTCTAGGTAATGAAACATGAACATGATATGAAATGAGTACAGGAGTACAGAAAAATGAAATACAGGAATGAACATGAAAGTACAGGAAAATAGTACAGGAAATGAGTACAGGACTATAGTACATGAATGTAAAGTACAGGAACATGTAAAGTACATGAATGAAACTATAATCCTGAAGTACCAGACATGACAAGTGCACAATATTGAAATACATCTAATCCATGTGACCGGCTGGGGTAAGTACATGAGCATGCACAGGAGTACATGAATATGGTACGACTTAGGACCCGCGTGCACAGTGCGAGGCCTAAGCTAGGTACAGGAATATATAGTAACCGGAATTGGTCACATGGCTAGTGTATTTCCCCACCCGACACTAATAAGTACAAAAATAGGGTACAGGAATATAGGAGTACAGGAGTACATGATATCGTGCCATGACGTGTCACAAGAAAGCGTACAAGAATGTAAATGCACAAAACCATAGAAAAGTACTTGCCTTTGCTCCGGGAAGATCGGGAATAGGGAATAGTTGTCTCTATGTTCACCTGGATTTTAGTACAAATTGGTTAATAACAGGCTAAATCTATTTGGTTATCAACAATTCTAATCCTGATTAAGATACATTAATCAAGTCTTCTACTTAATCTATCCTATAATCCAGCTTTCTATTAGCTACTCAATAACTAAACACAATTGTTTATTATTAAGATAAACCTTTTATTAGAGAAAAATAGTTTTTATTTAACCCTTAGTAAAATGATAATATTTCCAAACCAAACATGGACCATTTTAATAAAATCCTTTAGTAGAAAATTGTTACTCCAAGAATAATAATACAACAAAATAGTGATAATGAGAATAGCAATATTACAATATGCCCTTTAGCATAAGAACTACTTTCCAACAAAATGATACTTAAACCCAAGTCAGGCCACTGACTGTAGTTTAGTTCAACCATTTAAAATACTTCCACCTGATGCCAACCCAACCTACTGTCTTGACCAAAACGAAATTGTCTCCATTCCAACATTAGCATACAAACCTAGTTCACCCATTTCCTAACTACAACTCATCTGATAGCTAACTGAACCCAAAGATATGCTTGTTTTCACATGAGTAAAACCCAGCAACTTAGCTCTAAGTCCTCAGTCATTGTTCAGACAACAAAACTTAATAAAATATACTTGTTTAGCAAAACTTAGCAATTTAAACATTACTTGTAAGCAAGCCAAGAATTAATACAACTCCATTGCAGACATAAAAGAAATCACTCAGTTACTTCCTACCAGAATTATTGCAAATACCAACCCCGAAAACTTGCTATTGAACCGGTGGATGACTAACTTACCAAGAACAATCCCAAAACTAACGTTCATTCAAGCCCATAGCCACAACATTCAAGTTTAGAGAGGCTACTAAACTCAGAGTTTAGGAGGAGAGCAACATAACACAACTAACCCATCAAAAATTTATACAGGAAAGTTTACATAAATTGTTCAGAGTCAAAAGAAGTCTACAAGCCAAAAACTTAAATTCCCACCCACTGCTACTTGCTGATCCTGCCGTACTCAACGTTCCAAGAATGGAACCGAACCCGCAGAACCCAACACAACTCTGGACACACCCACTATTGGACACGAGCAACCAACTGGAGAACACGAACCGACCGTACTACAAACAGAGCTTGGATACGATCAGCTAAATAGAACCAGTATTATTTTGAAGAACAAAATACATTCAATCCCAAGAAAGTGTTCGGAAACCCCTCTTATTTGAAGAAGAACGGAATGCATCAATTCTCAGGAATGGACTCATACCAAACCACTTCAACATAAAACCAAAATTATACAAGGAAAACAATTGAAGAATAGACAATCAAAAATATACACCCCATTGAAATCAATAATAATAAAGGAATCCCTCTGTAAAACCACTGCTCGACTCTGGTCCTTGAAATACACAGTCTAATTTGAAGGAGAAAGGTTCATGTCCACATCTTGCCAATTGGCATTACAAATTCCAGTCCATCTCCGGACACGTACTCCGTCAAAGGACACGAACACGCCAACGCGAACAGGACTCGAATCATACCAACATGGACAGGACACGAACACACAGGTCACACTACAAGGCGACCGATCCTGGCCAACACCCAAACTTAAAAGAACAGAAGAGAAAAATATAGAAACAATCAGAATGATATCATATATACCTGGAAAGGAAATCAACCAAATCGAATCACGAACAAGGTCTTCTAACCGATTCGGCGACTGTTTTAAAAAAACAGAGATTAGAAAATGTCCTGGTCCAGACGTTCAAAAAAGAATTCGAGCTAAGAAAAACTCACCCAGATCTGAAATGAAAACTCAGGAGAATTTGAAGACTCTTCCAATGGATCTCTCGATTGAATCAAGACTGGCCGATCTGGAGAATCGACAGATCGACTTCGTCATTTCAAAATGAAACCGAAGAATGATGATCGAGGAAGGAAAATTACCATGGAGATCGCCGAGCGAAGTCGGAGAAGTTCACGGAGACGGGAAGCCACCATGGTCAAGCCGGAGAGTCGACGAAGTCAAATGCGCACACGCCGTTGTCTCCACCAGTCTCGTCGTCGTCGTTGTGGCTGTGAAAGAGGAGTGGCCGGAGGAGATCCCGCCGTCGTCGCCGCCATGGTGGTCGCCGGGATGGTGGCCCTCTTCGTGGCTCAGTGGTTGGTCGACGCACGAGTCGCCGGGATGTCATCTCCAACGTCGGAGATTTGAAAAAATGGGGTTAGGGTTAGAGAAGGGAATGGGGAGGACGAGCAGATCTGAAAGAAAGTAATAGAAAGAAAAAAAAAATATAACTCTGATTCTCTCCCTCTCTTCCCAGCTTTGGTTTTAAAGAAACAATTGTGTACTTTTGCAGAAAACACCTCCCGCCCATAGAAGTTTTTAATAAGTCCCTCCGCCTAGGAAATATTATAAAAACAACCCATGCCTTTTCATTATTACAAAAATGCTGAAAAATCAGTTAAAAGCCTTTTTTTTTAGAAATCAATTTTTCTCAAAAACTGGGAAGTGGAGTTACATGCGACAGCATGGACTTCTCGTCCTCAAAGAGCAATTTGTGATATTTTTCAACCACAAATATCTTGTTCATGTTCCTGTCTTCTTCGTACAGTTTCTCCACATACTCCCATATGTCTCTGGCAATATCTTTCTTTAATTAGGATTCTGTCAGGGAATCCTCCATAGCATTTAGGATCAGAAGCCTACAAATGTTATTCTTCCTCCTCCACTTCGCCTGAAGTTTAGTAGTCGAAGTGATTGCGGCAGCAGATCCAGTATCTGGAACAGTAGGCTCTTCCTCCACAAGCACGTGATCAACGTCTCAGAGTTGAAGGATGAGATAAACATGTTAGGGTTATATACTAAAAGCATCACTTTTTGTATTAACTTTATTTCCTTAATTTTGAATGAGAATCATATGGGAAAATGTTTGCAAGTGTTAAGTACAAGTGTCTAATATTCTATATTGTAGATAATATGGTGTGTGGTGTCACACAGAAGATCATATTATCAGTTCTCTATAGATATAAATGGTTCATAACCTAGATGGACTTGGATAATCCATTGGAAAGGTTGTAGTATAATCTGGGACTAGTCTATCTTGACTATAGGTTTACACTAGTACACTTTATGTGTATTGAACAGGACCACTTGAGGTTCACTACAACAAATAGGGCATATAATAGTAGTTTATCTATAGCGTTCAAGCCTCCCTGCTATAGAATGTCATCATCAATAGCGTTCATTCCACAGTGCTATTAAAAGAGCGTACAATAGCAGTTTATCTATAGCATTCGAGCCTCCCTGCTATTATAATATCATCATCCATAGCGTTCATTGTGAAGTGCTGTTAAAAGTTCCTACAATAGCAGTTTATCTATAGCGTTTATGCCTTCCTGCTATTTTGATGTTAACAGAACTTTATATAGCGTGTTATGAACGCTGTTAAAGGTATAGTTTTTTCTGGACGCTACTTATATTTCTATGCCCGTATGTCAAAGTAAGGTATCCAGTTCGATTAGGAGCAGCATCGTATTCTATATATTTTACATGATTAAAAAAAACTATAGCACATTTTGGATGCTATATAAGTTACAACGTCATAATGGGATTAAATCGTTACCGTAAAAAAAAAATTATGCCAAGGAGTTCGCAGAATACTCTTCAAATCAAACTAACCTTTCAGAAATTTTATATAAAATTCCTCTCCCCAGGTAAACCGAATAAGAAAATTTAGTAATATATATACGAAATATATCTTTGTATATTTAGTAACTATATATTGACAAAATTTTTTATAAATAAACTAAATTGGTTAAACCAAATAAACTGAAAATCGAACAGATTTATTCCGTTCGGTTTGGTTTGATACGGGATATTTCGGTTGGTTTCAACTTTTGTTATTCGATTTTTCGGTCGAATTTGGTATTTGGTAATTCGGTTCGGTTAACCGAGTTAATCGAATGCTCACAATTGAACTATCTACTATTCCAATCATGGGAGAAGCAACACAATTTTTTTATATTAAAAAAAATAAGTTATAGCATGTTGTGACTGCTATAGGAGCGATCCAGTTTTGCTGTATAATTTATAGCATTTTCGATAGCGGCGTTCCCGTCCGTTAGATATTCAGAAATTAAATCGCTACCGTCCACAGCAAAATGCTATGTTTTATGTTTGAAGAAACCTTAATGTATTCTCCCCAACCCTTCAACTCCCTAAAACCTGCCAAACTGCATAGTCCTCCTTCACGAAAACCCTTCACGAAAACCCTCCCTCCACGAAAATCCTCTATGAAAATTCCTAAACTTTTCCCCCTCCTTCTCTCTGTCACGAAACTGCTCTTCCTCAGGAAACCCTAAAGGTAACGCTCCCCTCACAAAACCCTTCATCTTCTTCTCTCTGTCTCTCTCCCCTTACGAAAATCCTAAAGACCGATCGACCGACCGAACCACTCATCGTCTGACCGACCGACGACCGACCGACCGACCGACTCATCTTCTTCTCTCGATTTTTTTTCATTTTGTTTCAGGAACCCTAATTCTATGGCATATGATTATCATCCTTGAAAATATATTATACATGAATGAAAAACGAAACGAATTTCTCTGATAGAAATTCTTTTTCTATGTACAATTCAGAAACCCTAACGTATTTTTGTTGTGTTTGATGTTCTTGGTTTGTTTCAGGAACCCTAAATTTGTGAAGTGTTGAAGAAGAAGAAAGTGCCACGAAATTCTCATCTCTCTGTAAATCATTTTTTTTTCGTTTATAATTTGTTTTTATTTTTGGTTTGTTTCAGGAAGTGACAATTGTTGTTGTTTACCAATGCATGTACAAAGTCTAAATTATTTGATTTAAGCTCTTTAGGGCCTCGTACAAATTATTTTTGGTGTTATCAAACTCGATATAAGAAAGTTGTGGGTGTCAACATGATGAATAAAGATTGGGTTCATCTTAACAAGTATTGAAATCCTTTTCACTATACTAATGTGTTCACTTAATTAAATCCATCTGTATGTCTTATTTATGTTATAATTCTTTTGTATTTTTTAGGAATACGACATTGTATAAGAAATATGTCCGTCAGTTTGTGGATTTTGCCAAGTCAAATGCAAAGAATCCAGACTTTATGTTACGTCCCTGCATTGATTGTAAGAATTTGTGTCGTGGTAATGAAGATATGATTTTACTTCATTTGCTAAGACGTGGGATGGATATGTCTTATACAACTTGGATTTGGCATGGGAAAGGGTTGGACAAAGAAATTTCAAATTTGGAACAGACAGAGAATACTAATATAATTGAAGATACATATGTTCAAAATGAACCCAATCCTGAACCTATCGAAGTGGAAAGGAATGATGGATTAACAACCTTGTTGAAGGATGCAAATAATCCATTATACCCAAGTTGCAAAAAGTATACTAGGTTATCGGCAACCATTATTTTATACAAGCACAAGTCTATGTATGGAATTTCTAATAAATGTTTTAGTCATCTTTTGGAAATATTGCATGATATTTTACCTGATGGAAATACAATTCCAGAATCCTCACGTGACGCTGAATCGTTGCTTAAGACATTTGAGCTTGATTGTGAGAAGATAGATGCATGTCCCAATGACTGTTGTCTATACAGAAAAGAATTGAAAAATGAGGAAAAATGTAAAAAATGTGGATTGGAGCGGTGGAAGAAAGATAAGACTGACAAAATTCAAAAAGGAGTTTCAACAAAAGTACTAAGGTACTTTCCGATAATTCCATGGTTCAGAAGAATGTTTCAGTCACCTGAATCGGCTAAAAACTTAACGTGGCATTATAATCACAAAAGTGACGATGACATCATGAGACATCCTGTGGACTCCTTATCATGGAAGAAAATTGATATGAAGTGGCCCTCTTTCGCAGAAGAGGCACGCAACCTTAGACTTAGCCTTGCTCCAGACGGATTTAATCCTTTCGACGATCTTAGCTCTTCATATAGTTGTTGGCTAGTGATGCTCACGACATACAATCTTCCACCATGGCTATGCATGTGAAAAGAAAATATAATGTTGACACTGCTAATTCCTTGACTGAAGCAACCTGGAAATGATATAGATGTTTATTTACAGCCACTAATAGATGATTTGCTAGAGCTATGGAACAATGGAGTGTATGCTTATGATGCATTTAGTAAACTTTTTTCAACTTGAAAGCAATTTTGATGTGGACAATAAATGATTTTCTAGCTTATGGTAACCTAGCTGGATGTACTACCAAAGGAAAAGTTGGATGTCCCATATGTGGAGTGAATACATGTTCAAAATGGTTAAAATATAGTAGAAAAAACCATCTACATGGGACACAGACGTTTTCTTCCAGCCAAGCATCCATTTAGGTTGAAAAAAAGTTGGTTTGATGGTAAGCAAGAACATAGGGAACCACGTAGATTAATGACTGGATCAAAAAAATTAGAAGGACTAAAAAATATGAGAAATGATTTTGGGAAAGGAAAAGACAATGGCAAAAGAAAGAGGCAATCTTCAGATATGTGGAAGAAGAAGTCAACATTTTTTTCACTACCGTATTGGGAGGTAATATCATATTATTTTCATATGTGTTTTGTAAATAGTTTCCAATTGACTTTTCTGTTCTTTTTTTGGGTTTTGTAGCTTCTCGTTTTGCGCCATAATTTGGATCTAATGCACATAGAAAAGAACTGATGTGATAGCGTGGTTGGTACATTGCTAAATGCAAAGGAAAAATCGAAGGATGACATAGAATCACGTAAGGATTTGGAAGAAATGGGAATTCGACATGTTTTGCATCCAGAATTAAGAAATAAGAGATTTTTTTCTTCCATCGGGACCGCACACCCTTTCAAAGAAAGAAAAGAAATTTTTTTGCAAGAGATTATATAACTTGAAGTTGCCCGATGGTTACTCTTCAAACATTGGAAACTGTATATCAGTAGAAGAATGCAAAATAACAAGACTCAAGTCGCATGATTGTCACGTGTTAATGCAACAGTTGTTGCCTGTGGCATTGAGAGGTATTCTTCCAAAAGGACCAAGGATTGCAATATTTCGAGTTTGTGCATTTTTCAATGTCTTGTGCCAAAGAGCAATCGATAGAGAACAAATAGAGAAATTAGAGGAAGAAATTGTTGAGATATTGTGCTTGTTTGAAAGGTATTTTTCTCCTCCGTTTTTCGATATCGTGATTCATTTATCAATCTACTTGTTGAAATATTATGTTTGGTTGAAAGGTATTTTCCTCCTTCATTTTTCGATATAATGATTCATTTGCCAATCCATCTGGGACGTGAAGCTAAATTAGGTGGCCCAGTCCATTATCGTTGGATGTATCCGTTTGAAAGGTGATCGTTTGTTTTCTTTTTATTGATTTTCATTTATTCGTTTGCTTACTTTAAATAAAAATTAATTTCTTTCTCGTAGATACATAAAGATCCTTAATAATTACTTATGACTATTTTGCACTTGTAGCAAAAATTTACATTCAAGGAGCGCGATGAGGAGGCAACAATGTATGTCCTCCAACAAATGGGAAGACTTGCTAGGGCCAACAAATCAAAATTAGGAAAATATTTGAAGAAAAAGTCGAATGACGTAGACCCCGTAGATTGAAAACTATTCGTTAAGAAAAGATCATCAAAACAATTTAAGGTATGTTGAATAAATATTTTTTGAAGCTTCAATGTCTAACATTTAAGGTATTATCTAATAATATGCATTTGATTGTACGTAGGAGAGGTCTACAAAGTTTAAATAAATGAGAGGAAAACAAGCAATGTCGTACCTTGGAAGTAGAAAAGGCTTTGCTCGTATTGCCGATGAAATATTGGTAAGTATAAAGTATTTTTTTCATTCGTAATATATCTCTCTACTTATCAATGCCAATTTACCTAATACAATGTAGAGAAGGGAGGGACCATGTCCTAAAGATAAGGTTAGGCTTCGTGCTTGGATCCGGGGATATACTACCGGGGAAGGTGAAGCTAAGCACTCAAAGTACAACGAGCTCATTGTATGTATAACATAATTACCTTTTTATGGATACTATGTTTTTTTCTTGTATTGATAGTCAAGCGTTGTCCAACGGAGACTAATTCTAGTTTTCTTCATCGTAATTTTAGCAAAAGGCCAAGGAAATCCTTCTTGCACCACCTTCAGAGGGATCCCAACAATTAGATGAAGGTGATGCACTTTCACAAGTAGTACGACAATCTGAAAAACGGGGTAGGATTAGAGGAGCCGGAGCAACTAAATCTAAATTATTTGCTCAAAAGAAGCATTCTCAAACAGTAGTTCGACTGGAAAACAAAATTGAATCAATGTAGGACGAAATTGACTCAATGTTAAAATTAGTTAAAGAACAAGCAAAGTTGATAGAGACTTTGATGAAAAATAAGGTAAGTGTGGAGGAATTCTAGATTGACTCTTGTTTTATTTCACTTTGATATTTTTTTATACATTACCTATGATGCTTGCCTTGTTTAGGAATGTGATCAACAAAAAGATGATGATGTTGAGGTGAGTGTAGAGGAGAGAAATTCCCAAAGCAAAGTTGAGTCAATGCAAGGGCAAATCAACTCCATATCAAAGTTAATTGAACAACAAACTCAACTACTTGGTACATTAATGAAAAGTCAGGTAAGTCATCAAGAATGACCACTTGGTACACTATATTTTTCTTTTTGGTAATTACATGTAACTGTTTTCCTATTTAGGATCAAAATAAGATGACCAATGAGAAGAACGATGAGAACACTAAAGAGGAGAAGGAGAACAATGAGGGCAGTGATGATGAGAGCACAAAAGAGGAGGAGAACAACAGTGGCGACGAGAATGATTTTGAAATAAAGGTCATTTAAAAATCTCCATCTACTCCACAGGTAATATATCTCTAATAACAAATAGAAGTATTATAACTCGAATGATATATTAATATTTTTGAGCTTCAATCTTTGTTGTAGTCACATCATCGTCTGTCAAAGGACCAAAAATGCAAGTTACTCGATTGAACGGGAAATAAGAACGAAGTTGTTGCAATTGGACGATGGATCACCGATGATCCGAATGTGCCGGTTCACGGTTATCCTCTTAGACAAGGTGCATCCCGTGTTTAGGTAGATATAGTGATACAACCCAATAATCTATTGTTTAGGCCGTATTTTGGTAGCAACACAGTAGTGTTTGCAAAAACAAAAGTATGATCTTTATTTCACAAACTTTGTAAAGAAGATTACAAGAATTCTGGGAAAGTACAACTGTAGGAATCCGATCTTGATGACGATCGCTTTATCCCTTGGATGATGTGAACTTTGAAGACGATAGCCTCTGAAGTTGAAGACAACTCTGAAGTTGAAGGCAAAAGCCTCTGAAGAAAACAGCAGCACTTTAGCAAGAACTCCTGATCTCTCTGACCTTGATTCTGAATTTCTGATTTTTTATGTGTGATCCTGTAATGAAGACTTGAAATTCTACTTATAGAGTTCTAGAAATAACTAAATTTTAGTTATTATGAATTGCGCATGTTGGATTGCGCATGGACTGGGTTGCGCAGCATCAAACTGCGCTGGCAGTTATTTGATCGTGGGTTGACTATGCTGGACACATGTCATCATTTGATTGAAATGCGTATGATCGTGTGCAGACAGTTGCCACGTAGTGAGCAATTGATGGCATGAAGGCCACGTGTAATTTTGTCAGTTGTCTTGATGGAGTGCGCCACCTGAATTGCGCTGACTTCAGATTGTGCTGAGATGGACTGCACTGCAGAGAGTATGGCAGATTGTGCAGCATGGACAGCTGTCCTCGAGCGCTGTATGGCACGATAAACGAACAGTTTCCTCGTTCTCCGTGCTGTCAGTTGTCAGAAGATTTGATTCTGTCAGGTAATGATGACAAGGTGTCACGCCCCAGTCCCAAATACTTGAGACTAGATACGTATCATGCCAGCTGTATACATACGAGTAAATCTACGACTCATATATATACATAAGCTGTAAATGTAGAAAGCCAAGACACTAAATCTTATCCACAAAGATAAATAATAATATAAAAGCATCTTTGAGTTTGTCATGCACACAATAGTTGGACGGAGACAAAGTCCACTACCAACCAAATTAAATATGGAAAAATATACAAGGAAAGAATTTAGCAAGCGAGAGCAAGTGACGAGTCCAAGCGCAATCATCACGGAGGAAGGAATGGCCTTAGCTAAAGCACCTGCAAGAAACCACGAATACACACACCTAGAGAGATCACCAGGTCCTCAGAGGGACGTAACAAGACACATAATATCATGCCGATAAACTGAATAAATAAGCTCAACAGAAAAGTATGCATGAGTAAAGGTTCCTACCCATTCTAGGTGATATGCATTTTGAGGACAACGTTCTACGCAGGGGCTGTAACGGATTCACGCAAGCAAGTAATAGAGAGTGGCCAGCAAGTAGCGCTCATCCAAGACGCTATCGGCCTGGACAGAAGGTAGTGCTCATGAGAGTCACCCTCGGCCCAGAATGTGTGTAAAAATAAAATGTAGCCCCTACGCTAATAACTGTCCCCTTCCTCCAATGATACTATACATGTGTCGACTCCACGGCACTGTTTAATCCTTAATAACTGCCAAGTCTTCTACACAAATCTATTAGCAGTTATATCCTAACGCACGGCCTGTACGTGCCAATGATCAGTCAGCATGCAAGTCCGCATCTATATGCGACTCATAACTCACACACAATCCGTGGCACATCGTGACAGTTTATGAGATGCACTAAACCTACGGTGGTCCCTTAACTCTAAGCCAATTACATAAAATATAATAATTTTGTATATATATAATTTTGAAATAACAACATAAAAAAAGCATGCATGATATTGAGCAAAAAATTAAACAGTAAAGGCAAAGTGTCTTGCCTGAGGTTATGTGCAAAAGGGAATAATCTAGTAGCTCGAACCGGCAAAATAAACAAAGCAAGAAAAGCCAACTCCCGCAGATGACTCCGGATGCTGCAACAAACATCACGAACGAGTTTGGAATATAAGATATGTCTAGGAAACGCCTGTCCAAAAGTTAAATTCTGGAACAGGGGCAAAATCGTAATTTCGGGTCAAAACGATGTCCGTCGTTGGATCCGCTTTGCACCGAAATGCGTGCCAGAGCCTACGGTCTCTAAAGTCGCCAAACTATATATCTACAGATTTGTTTTGACGAGACGAACCCAACGGTATGTCCAATTTTGGATTCCGGTGGGCCGTGCACAAAATCGCCCGTTGAGTGGGATTGTGGGCCCGCCAAAATAGCGTCCCGATCAACGGTCTCAGAATCGGACCAAACTTGGCTCACAGGACCAGAAAAATATTTCGAGTCCAATGACGCAAGTTTCATCGCGATATGATAAGTGTGCACAAAGTTGTGACTTAATTTACAAAGGTCGATACGGGGGTATCCCGACGGATACGTACTGATTTCGCCGCGCACATGTTTTCCATAAATAAATTCTCTTTATTTATTGTATTTCTGGGAAAATTACAACTGTGGGAATCCGATCTAGAAGACGATCGCTTTATCCCTTGGACTATGCGAAGAAGAAAAGCTCTCAAAATTTACAGCAAGATAGCAATGTATCTGTACAATGAATGAGAAAAAGAACTCTATTTATAGAGTCAAAAACAATAACTAGTAAAGATAACTGACTTCACAGCCTGTGCCTAGTTAAAAATCATGCAGGATTTAACATACGCAAGGTTGTGGGCAGTTACTGGACGTGGCCTGTAACTGTTGGACACATGGTAATCGTGCATGAGTCGTGTGCAAGTTACAGGACACGCAGGCGAGAGATCGGTGGCATGGCTGCCACGTACTCCAATTTGATGAAATCTACGCAGACTTGTTGAAGACGAAATCCACGCGAACTCAGTGTAGAAAGCTTCATAATCCACGCAAACTTGGGGCAGGAAGCTTCAGGATCCACGCAGACTCGAGGCAAAAAGCTTCAAAATCCACGCAGACTTGAGGAAGAAAACTTCAGAATCCACGCAAACTTGAGATGAAGATCTCACAAATACATGCAGACTTAGATAAGACTGCCAGCTGTCCCGATTCGGCGTGCTTCGACTGACACAAAATCTCTGGCAGTGATTGCTTTGTCAGTCGCATTAAATGACAAGAAACTCTTTTGGTACGCCAATTTGATAAAGGCTGAGTCTTGCTGAAGAAGATTTCGACAATCACGCAATAGGCGGCTGTGATCTCTCGAGTTCTGTGCATACGTGGCATACGAGGAGCCATTCTTCGACTGCAGTACTGTTAGTCATGATGACGCCCTGACAAATGATGAGCTGTTCCCAGCGTGACTTTGAAGAAATAGTCTGGAAAAACCCAGCATGATTTTTGAACCTTGTCCATATCAAATCAGCGTGACTTTCAGACTTTGTTCTGATCAACTCAGCGTGACTTTCATTTTTGAGGCCTACAAAACCCCCTTCAAAGTTTTCGAAAATTTGAAAATACTTCAAAATTTTCGAAATACTTTGAAAACGAGATGATAAAATGAAATTAGTCACGCTGAGATGACTTTAATTTTCTCGGAAGTTGAAAAGACTTCGAAGTTCTTTGAAAACATTCAAATGAACTTATTAAATGTCATAATGACTTTTCATTCTCCGAGACTGATTGCATCCAATTTATTGTGGAATATGAACCACCAGCGAGCTCTGTTATATAAACCAAGAGAAGAATCATTTTTTTTATCTTCATCTCACGTCAACATGACACCAAAGGAAGAAGCTGAAGAAGAAGCACGCAAGTTGCCCATGGTGACCCCACTTTTGGGGGTAAAGAGCCGAAGCCCCTTATCTTCGAGCTCAAAGACGACCCCATGCAACTAGCCAAGAATTTCTTGAGCTATTTTGGCCTGGATGGCTCGTCTTCTTCTGATGGGCGTAGCCTCGCAGAGCAGCGTGAAATATTGAAGGCTCTGTTAAACCGCATGGGAGTCAAGAGCATAGAAGAATTGGGCATAAAGCTCAGCCGCTCTGGGAAATAGAGCGTGACTTTTATGCTTTTGTTTTCTTTTGGAAATGTTGCACTCTTTTTGTTTTGTCTTTTGTAAGGCCATCAGTGCCTGTCTGAAAAAAGAAAAATGAAGTACAACTTTTGTGTTTGAACAGCGTGCATTGATGAAGAATATTAATTAGCACTCTTTGACTGTTTCCAATGTTGCACTGTCTTCCAAAGCACACGTGGCACCCCTTCCATGGTTTTACGAGCGTTATTCACCGGATCTTTTCCAAGAATAGACTTGTACTTTGTCCTTTAAATAGATAGGTGAGTTTTCATAGATACTCACCTCCCATTCTTTTTCTTCTTCTCTGAGAAATGAAATTTTTGTGAGATTTTATTCTCAAACAGGAAAGCAATGCTTTCTAATGTTCGATTTCTGCGTACTGTATCAAACATGGGTTTGCCAATCCTTAGCACCAAACTTAAAAGTAAGTCCAGTATAGTACGCATACTATTTTGTTGCTGTTGAAGATAGGCTTTTTGTTTCTGATTTGAACAATACACGCTTGATCAGCCAGTGCGTGTCAAATGACATTTCTACTGATTAATTCTCTTTTTCCTTGCTGTTTTCTGCAGAAGCTCGGCTAAAAATTTTCTTCAGAACTGGCATTGGTGATTTGGATGCTGTGGAGAATATTCTGCTGACACCTACATCAGGGAGCTCATACGCTTTTGACGCGTAAATCAGACAACTCAGAACTCTTCGTGGGATAGAAGGGTCTTCCTCAGATGGTAGGAAGAGCCTTTATACACGAGAGTTGGATGGTGGAGTCAACTCTACCCCGAGAAATTGGGTAGTAGAGTTCCTTTCAGGACAGAACTAGGAATTGTATCCCAATATGGAATACATTCCTATCTTCCTTGAGAGGTTACCCTCAATCCACCAATTGTATTGGCAGCACCACGATTTCGGGCTGCCATACTCTGTGGTTCTCCTCTCGTCTGAGAGAGAAGACCAGAGTTTAATTCCTGCTGATCTGGTCGTGACTGGGACCCAGACAGTCAGGAACTGCCACCAACAACGAACCTGACGGAGAAGGTCCGACGGAGAAGATCCAAAGAAGAAGATAGATCTCTATTAGGTTATTGTTGTGGTGTAGAATGAAAATCCAAGATTGTAATAGATTTCCATTATGATTTGTAAGAAAGTCTAAGAAAATGTAATAGACTTTTTATGGTGAAACGAGAATGGAAATGATAATTCTTCTGTACTCAATAATTTGTATTTGTGGATGAATTGTGGACATGATAGATAATAAAATCTTCTTTTCTGTTCTAGAGTATATGATATTATCAGAGGTATTATGGACGTGATAATATATAGGAACTCAAAAGAAAATAGATTGATTTCTATGCAGAGGTCAAAAATGACAAATGAGTAAGTAGATTCGGAATTGATTCAGAGGTTATGAAAACATAATAAATAACGAATCCCTACCTAAATAAATTGATAGAAGATTATGAATGGACGAACCGTTAGGAAATAATGAACGGATGAATTGTCGGATGAATGTAATAAATGAACGGACGAACCGTCAAGTATTAATGAACGAGCGAACCGTCGGATGAATGTGACGATTCGTCATTCGAAGAACTTCTGTCTATAAATATAGCCGAAATCTGACAAGAACGAGCACTTCTATTCCTCAACATAAAAATGTCATCTGGAGAAGCATCCAAGAAGACTGAGATTGCCTCAAAGGTTCAGAAGGACACTGAAGAACGCCCTGCTGATCCAATTCAATCGAAGAAGATGGAGGCTGGTGAAGGTTCGTCTGCACCTAAGCCACCAAGGGACATTCTGGACTTCCTGCTCGAACCAGGAAGGACTGAAGAAGAAGAAGCCATGAGGCTGGCTGCTTGCAAATTCCTCGTGGGCTCTAGCAATGAGGTTCTTGGCTCTTTTGCTGATCGCGTCTTTGAGAAGGACGGCAGTGGCCCACGTCCAAATATAGAGAAGGATGATAGTGATCTTCCTTAATATCATATACCATCATTCAAGATTAAAAATAAAATAAAAATTCTATTTCTAAACATGAACTTGTCTGATGATTACAAGCATTTACATTTATACATAGTACTTTTTAAGGAATTTGCCATTAATAGGCATCAAAACTTTTCGACCATCAAATTCTGAGAGTTGATAAGCTCCATTTGAGAAAACTCTGCTCACGATATAGGGACCTTCCCACTTTGCGTCAAATTTGCCCTTGCTCATATGAGTCATAGTCATAGGACGTCTGACTGTTAGAACAAGTTCTCCTTTTTGATATGCTCGAACTCTGACTTTTTTATTAAAAGCTCTTGAAATTCTAGCTTGATAGAATTCAATATTCTGTTGAGCAGATAATCGCTTTTCATCCAGAGCTTCCAATTCCTGAAGTCGAAGACGATCATTATTTTCAGTAGTGAGTTCATTAGCGATTGCTATCCTTAAAGAAGGAATTTGAATCTCTAATGGAAGAACAGCTTCGGAACCATACACCAGAGAGAATGGTGTACATTTAGTAGCATTACGAACTGTAGTGCGATAAGCCCACAAACATTCGCCGAGCTTTTCACTCCAATTACGTTTGTTAGTGGAGACAAACTTCTTTAGGAGTTTGATGATAGTCCTGTTGAAAGCTTCTGCTAATCCGTTAGCTGTCGGATTATATGCAGTAGACGCAACATTATTGATCCGATGATCGTCACAGAATCGAGTAAATTTCTGGCTGATGAACTGTGGTCCGTTATCATGAATAATGCGTCGAGGAATACCAAATCTGTAGATGACATGGTGTTTAATAAAGCTGATGACATTGGACGTCTTAACTTCAGATAAAGGAATGGCTTCAGCCCATTTGGAGAAGTAATCGGTTATTGCGAGAATAAACCGATGACCTTTGGATGACGGCGGATTGATTGGGCCAATAATGTCCATGCCCCAAGCTTCGAAGGGCCATGATGCTGCCGTCGGATATAGAAATTCCGAGGGTTGATGAATAAAATCCGTATGGATTTGACAAGCTTTACACTTCTTTGCATATTCGATGGCATCAGATACCATAGTGGGCCAATAATAATCCATACGTCGAATACGGTCTTGAAGTTTTGGTCCTGGCTGATGTGCTCCACAGATTCCATCATGTGCTTCACGAATAATTTGTTGAACCTCGTCACCGGCAACACATCGAAGAAGTAAACCATCATAAGCTCGACGATATAAGGTTTTTGTAGTATGATTGTAATAGAATCTGAGTGATCGTCGTCTGATAGATGCTGCCTCACTAGGATCATCTGGAAGAATATCATATACTATGAAATCTAAGAAAGGAAGTCTCCAATCTTTATCCGTATTCTGATTCTCAGTCGAGTTACTGAGGATGAATTCCATGCTGGAATCAGATGAAGATGACATCGATTTACGACTGAATCCAAATCCTCTTGTTGTGTTGACGTCCATGAGATGTTGATTCTTCAATGTCAACTGGAAGTCCTAGGGTCAGGTTGTTTTCCAGATGAAATAATTCTCGATTACGAACAACAATTATTTGTTACCGTCTAATCGGGATAGCCAACACTGCCGCAAGATTAGCTAGAGCATCAGCTTCTGTGTTACATGCTCGCCTAACATGTTCAATGAAGAATTCTTCAAACGAAGAAGCCATAGATATAGCTGATCTATGACAAGGAACCAGATCTTGATGACGAACTTCATAAGTGCCTCTAATCTGATTGACAATGAGCTTAGAGTCTCCATACGCCTCCAAATGTTGAATATTCAGATGTTTTACGAGTTGAAGACCAATACGCAATGCATTGTACTCAGCTACATTGTTTGAATATGGCTGATCAAGAGAATAGGCTCTTTGGATAGCAAGGCCTTCTGGCGATACAAGAACAATTCCAACTCCAGCAACAATATCACCATTAGGACCAATTCTTGAAGCTCCGTCAAAGAATAGGCGCCAAGTAGAATTTTCTTCATCAATTTGATTTGAGTTTAGGACTTCATCTGGGATTTCATCATAAAGTTTTGAATCCTCTGGAATTGAATGAGCAGCCAGAAAATCAGCTAAAGCTTGTCCTTTGACTGATTTCTGAGGGATATAATGCATGTCGTATTGAGCAAGTAAGATTCCCCAGTTAGCTAATCGAGAATTCAAAACACTAGGTTTCTTCATCATGATCCGTATAGGATTGATCCTGGAGATGACATGAATAGTCTGGCCATTGATATAATGACGTGTCTTTTGGACAGCGAACATCAAGGCTAGACATTCTTTTTCGACCGGTGAATATCGAGGTTCAGCTCCGGTCATAGTGCGACTGAGATAGTAAATGGCATGTTTATGGCCATTTTGATTCTTTTGGGCGAGTAATACACCCAATGAATGACTCATTGCTCGGGTATATAGGAGGAATGGTATTCCTGAGACGGGAGGTACCAATACTGGTGGGCTCATCAAATATTGTTTTATATCATCGAATGCTTTCTGACATTCATCATTCCAAACAAAAGAAACACCTTTCTTCATAAGTTTGTTGAATGGTCTGCAGCGTCATGACAAATTAGAGATGAATCTCCTGATATAAGCGATCCTTCCTTGAAATCCTCGTAGCTCTTTTAAGGTGCGTGGAGGACGCATCTCTTGGATGGCTTTGATCTTCTCGGGATCCACGTGTATACCTTTAGAGGTAATGACGAAGCCGAGAAATTTATCACTAGAGACGCCTAAGAAGGACTTAGTAGGGTTTCATCTTTAATTGATGCTTACGCATTAGATCAAAAATAGTCTTCAAATCTTGGATATGATCCTCCTTTTGTCGACTTTTGACTGCAATATCATCAACGTAGCATTCGACTGTTTTCCGCAAATGTTCACGGAATATAGTGCTCATGGCTCGTTGATAAGTTGCTCCTGCATTCTTGAGACCGAATGGCATGACTGTATAACAGTATGTACCAATCGACGTTCTGAAAGAAGTGTGCTTCTCGTCATCTGGAAACATTTTAATCTGATTATACCCAGAATACCCGTCCATGAATGACATTCGTTCAAATCCGCAGGTATTATCGATCATGACATCAGTGATTGGTAGAGGGAATTCGTCTTTAGGACATGCCGCATTGAGATCGCGGAAGTCTATGTATACTCTGATCTTGCCAGTCTTTTTAAGAATAGGAACTATATTAGCCACCCAATCGGGATGTTGTTCCTCTCTAATAAACCCAGAGGTCATGAGTTTATTAACTTCAGCTTCAATTGCATCCATAATGTCTGGACGAAATCGTCGCTGTTGTTGTTTGAACGGTTTAGCATTCGACAAGATATTGAGTTTGTGAGTTGCGATTTGAGGATCAAGCCCTGGCATATCTTCATAACTCCAAGCGAAGACGTCGATGTAATCACGAATGAGTTTGATCATGTCTTGCTTTTCAGTTTCTGAAAGACTTTTACTGATGAATATTGGTTTAGGAGATCCCTCTTCACCAACATCTATTTGAACAAGTTTATTTTCAGTCGGAGGTTCTTTTTGCTCAAATCGGAACTCCCATTGATTATCTAACCTTTGGGCCCATTGTTCTGATTCAGGTGAGACTTCAAACTCTTCTTCGTCTTCATCGCTTTCTTCAGAACGGTTAATAGAAACCATGTTGGAAGACAGAATATTGCAATAGAAGTCTCCGATACTCGTATCGGAATCCCAGGAAGTGGTACTAGAAGAATCAGATCTCTTATCCTTGTCAGATTCAGGATCTTCATGGATAGTATTGATAAAGGGAGTAGGAGCAATATAACCCAATCCGCACTTCGTTCTCCCATATTTCAGAGGAGGAATACGAACAGACATTTTTCTTCCTTTTCCATTATTGAGACCAGTCCTGAAGTCATAGCCCATATTTTTGATGATGTCTTTAGATTGCTGACTATAGCGACGTAGTTGTAATCTTCCAGTATCATCATTTTTATCATCATCTTCTAAATCAGAAGGACTTTGGGGCCCTTTGTAAAAGAATATTGGAATGTCTCCTGGCTTTCTGCTGGGAACTAGAAAGTAAGAAGATTGTACTGATTCTAGGGATACATCTATATGAACAGTCTGTACAACTCCTATGGTTATTGTGTTCAAGTCATCTAACAGATGAAAATAACTATGAACATAATTGCACACATCAACGTACTGCAAAGATGGAGACTTTTTATTGAATGTAAAAGCAGCAATATTTACATTGGGAGAAGGCTGAGCCTTAGAAATTTTAGCCAAGTCAATGACTAAAGGAAGAGAAGAAGAACGAAAAGAAGTTTTGTTTCGATTAAGATCGATAACAAATGGCTCAGAAGAGGTGAGCTCCCTTGAATCTTGTAGTAGAAGAGTAGTCCGTCCTCCAACTGGGATTACCAGAGTATCCTGTGAAGATACAGGAACTGTAGTACGCCCACTGACATGAATGATCAGTGTATCTTGAACAGATGACTGCGGTGAGGGAGAGATACGTCCGCTCACTGGAATAATGAAGGGGCCTTCTCCGGAGGATTTAGGGGACTGTTGTTGAATAATTCGACCTTTAACTGGAATTGTCAAGGTTTCATCTTGCGAGTCCTCTTTCTCCATAGCTTGTATCAACTTTGTATACTCTTCTTTGTACATCCGGGAATCATTGAAATAAGCCTCAACCCCACGGAAAGGATTTATATCAGCAACTTCCTTTCGTACTTGTCCATTGCTGTCAATGTATTTGAAACATTGATGAAGAGTAGAAGGTACCACATTATTTTCATGAAGGAAGGGTCTTCCCAGAAGAAGATTATAAGACCCCACGATCTCAATCACATAGAAAGTGACTTTGGATCTGAAATCGCCTATCTGAAGCTTCAGATGAATCTTTCCCAAAGGCTCGCTTCGGCTTTGATTAAATCCCAGGATAGTAGTAACCGTCTTGGAGAGCTTGTGAAGAGGGATTTTTAGTTCATCCAACAGACTCTTTGGCATTATGCTTATAGCAGACCCTGGATCAATAAGGATACGATCTATCTTCATCGTATTGATATAACCAGTGTAGTAGAGAGGCCGATCATGTCGATTATCCTCCAATAACATGTCGTCTTGTGTAAAAGTGATATTTGGGATAATCTCCAATACACTGTTGCAATGCAAACAAGTGGCAGGTTCTGCATCTAGCTTCTTCAATTGTGCAAGACAAGAGTCAGCCTGTAGAAGTACTTCACTTAACGTCTTCCGAGTTTCTTTAGAAAGACGTAGAAGTTCAAAGAGAGACATTCTAGCTGGAATATTAGCAAGTTGAGCTAAAATGTCAAAATTGTAAGGCTTCTGAAGCCCAAGAGGAGGGGACTTCTTGATTGGTTTATCAAACCGAGCCTGTTGCTTGCCTTTCTCAAGAGCTGTAGGCTTAGAAGAAGTAGGTTCAACTGATGTAGTGGAAGGAACAGGTGCAGTAGATGATTCTTCTTCAGGAGAAACATTAGGAGCACCTTCATCAGCTGGAGGGATATCAGAAGTATCCTCAGGATTTTTTGAATAATCCTTCAGATAAGGTTTCCCTGTTCGAGTAGCACTAGCAAGTGCTTCTTCTTTCTCTTTTGGCTCTGTGTCAGAGGTAGATCCAAGAGAAGTCATATGACATAACTTAATCTTTCCAGCCTTCTTAGACTTTTGAGAAGTAGTCTTTTGAGGAGAAGGAGATTCAAAATCTGCTACTAGATCAGGATGAATCCACATGATTTCTCCAGTTTCCAAAGTGATTGGCACTAATCCTTCAGACTGTAGAGGAGGAACATTCACTATTTCAAGAGTTGCCTTGGGAATAGGAACAATCCCATTTTCAAGAAATTGAGGAGGGAAGTCTCCAAATTGCATAGAGACGATATTAGAAGTGACAATCTTCTCTTTTGGAGTAAGAGAGATAGCTCCAGATTTGATCATTTCTTGGATCTTTCCTTTCAGTACATAGCATGTACGAATTGTGTGACCCAGCATTCTGTGGTACGGACAGTATTTAGGATGATCCGTCTTCCCAACTTCATCAGGTTTCTTGATCTCAGGTAATTGTATTTTATTACCTTTCAGCAGACATTCAAAGATACCAAGGACATCATCGTCATCAAAAGAATATTCTTCTTTGGGGCGAGGTGTTCTTGATTGTTGAGTTATAGAGGCAGGAGAAGTCTGAACAGTCGATGCATCTTTACTCTGAAGATTGACTTCAAGGGTTTCTTTTCCCTTGCGAGCATTATTTTTATTGTTAGCACCTTGACCTGTTTCTTTAGGAGTCATCTGCACTCCTAAACCTTTGAAGGTTTCAGCACTAATTTCTGCAGCTTTGGCACTGACTATGAAGGAAGGCCAGTCTTAAAACTGGGTGGATCCCGTCCACATGCTGATGATTGGCAACAAGTTTGATTTGCATATGTCAATGGTGACAGCATCGAGAGTTCCAAGAGGCATCTTCAGAGCTTCTCTTCGAAACCGTTCAATGTAATCCTCTGTAGTTTTATTATTTTTCTGTTTGATTCTAATAAGAGCAGACATAGTCATGTCATTGAGCCCTTCATAGAACCATTCAAGAAACATCTGTTTGAAACCAGCAAATAAGGTAATGCACCCATCTGGGAGACTTCTATACCATTCATAAGCCGTTCCCTTGAGACATCCAATAAATACCCGAGTAAGGAGGGCATCACTTGGTTGCAGTTGATCAGTCATCACTTCGAAGTGATTAATAAACTGACTTGGAGAGGTGGTTCCATCATAGAATGAGATAGTAAGAGGCTTGTATTTAGGAGGATATGATACTTGCTTCCATTCTATCGGATAAGGTTGCTTGATGCCTAATCTTTGTAAACCATCCTTCTGTTTGAATGCCTCGAATTGAGTTTTGAGATTCCTCAATTCTTCAGAGACAACTCCGGAAGATTGTGGAGTTGTAGCTTGTAGAGAATAATTAGGAGGAGGAACAACATTGTAAGCACTACCCCCAGCTCCAGAGAGACTGGGATTTGGTTGAACTGGTCCAGGAGTATTGGATTGTACTGCTGGAGGAGCCTGGACTGGACTTATATCAGTGTCAATTGGTATAGCATCTGGTACAGTCTGTTGATTTTGCAACTGAGTTGCCATGAGTTCATACATTGACTTCATAGTGTCAGCCATAGACTTCATTTGCTGTTCCAAAGAAGCAATTCTTTGGTCCTGAGGAGTCACCGAAGAAGAAGGTTCATTGTTCAATTCAGTATTCCCATCCATCATATATGTCGTGACGGTACGAGGGATTATTGATGAATTAGTGGATGTTGTATGCTCTGAATCACTACTTCGTGCATCAAAGTCATTCAGAGGAGAACTACCCCCAGTAGGAAGAGGTGGGAAGTTAGATTTTCCAAGAAATTCAGAATCATCTTCAGAGATCAAATTTCTTTGACTAGAGGCCAGAACTCTTGCTCTGGTGCCTCTATATACTCCATCTGGACTATCAGTTCTACCTCCAGTATCCCGAGAGGTCATGTTGACAGAAGCAAACAAAGGCTCATCTTCATCAGGCATAGGTTCCCACTGAATCCGATTGAAGATAGTTTGTCGTTTATTTTGACATCTGTATTGCATTGTGACTCTTGGCTGGAAATCACATTCATGATCAACATGGTCCTGAACCATTGATTGACATTTGCATTGAATTATGACTCTTGGCTGGAAGTCACATTCAGCATGATCCTTTGTCAAAGAATTACTCATTCTCTTCTGTTGAAGGTATTCTCGTAAATCTGTTTGTGAAGATAGAGGAGTATATTTCCTGTTCTTGGGTCTTGATGGCTCTTGATTATATAGAGAATGATTAATATGAGCCACATAGTTTCTAGCATACTCTGCATCTGCTATTTTTATTTCCAATTGGTGTGATTTTTTAACAGCAGGAGTGCTAAGTTTTGTTTTCAGATCAGTTGGAGATAACACATTAATTTTGGAAACTTGGAGTTTTCCCTCCATTGATCTGGATATTTGCAAAGAAGGAAGAGTTGAACCATCCCTTTGATTAGGAGTTGGTAACAGACCCTCTTTTATGGACAGATTCTGTGCCCAATTCGAAGAAGTCACAGAAGAAGACATTAAGGAATGTTTCTTCTTAGACTTATTCAAGTTTTGAGACATAGAATGTCCAAAAGGAAGAGTAGTCAAAAGACCATCTCCTTTCCTTTGACTAACAAAATTGTTAGTCAAAGCTGTTCCTGAAGTAAAAACTACAGGAGCAGAAGAAACAACTAAAGAGTTATCTCTTTTCGAAGGGACTTTGTGTGGAAGACCACCCCCAGTTCTAGTAGAACTTGGTAAAGAAGAAGAGATAGCTAAGGAGCTATTCTTCTTAGATAAAATACACGCTGAAACAGATTTGGTTAAGAACCAGTACTGTTAGCGTGACTTTTGATTTTAGAATTACACGCTGGAACAGATTTGGCTAAGGAGCCACTATCAGCGTGACTTTTAGAGTTGTATTCGCACGCTGGAACAGATTTGGCTAAGGAGCCAGTACTGTCAGCTTTTAGAGTGGCTGGAACAGATTTGGTACTGTCAGCGTGACTTTTGGAGTTGAATTTGCACGCTGGAACAGATTTGGCTAAGGAGCCAGTACTGTCAGCGTGACTTTTGATTGCTGTCATCTTTGAGCGCACAAGAGTGTGCGTGCTTGCAGTAGAGTTCTTGCCAGTGTTAGGAGTAGACACTGTGGCAGAGACTTCACCATTGACTGCCAACTGATTCTTAGGGACGTAAACAGTGTCCCTTCGACTTGGCAGTGGTGATGGAGGCTGGAGTGGGCTTGCCACCCTTAGCCCGCTGCATTTCTTCATAGGCGAGTTGATCGAAGCGGATCGTCATCACCTTC